>VWYP01026301.1:5996-34563 GCA_013400435.1 Pycnonotus jocosus
TTCCACTCATTTCTGATCTTGTCCAGTTTCCAAGAATTGTGGATTTAAAGAAGCAGAACTTATATGTAGCTGTTTCCACACTATGGAAGTAATACTGTGAATACTACTTCATTAAAGTCTAAATTTTGACTGTCTTACTTATAAAAAAGATAATACAAAAAAGATAAACTCCCTTTAGAATTGGAACATCAGCATATTAAATAGGAATTACGTTTTGCTGGATATTTCCAAATGTAACAAATAATACAGTTAATTTAAAATAGAATCATCACAAATGGTGCAACTGTGCAAAATTGGGGGGTTTCCATGGTGTTTTTTCGGGGGGGGGGGTTTGGTTGTTTTTGTTNNGGGGTTTGGTTGTGTTTGTTTGTTTTGTTTTGTCTTTGTGTTTGTTTGTTTGTTTGTTTGAGTTTTTTTTTCTTTCATAAGTGAATGGTTTAAACCATGGAACATTTTAGACAATTGAAAACATAATGTTGAAGCTCTTTGAAATGCTGAAGTCACATTCAGCAAATGTATCTGTAGACAGAAATGGTAACAATTTAATTTTTTTTATTTTCATAGTCTGATGTAGTCTAAAAGAATATTTAGAAAAATTCTAAAGCAGTACTACTTCTTGTTGACATGGCTGAATTTTGGTTGTCATTGTAATTTTTCTTCATTTCTGGGTATCCTGCAGTTCTACATTTTTAAATTTGTGAGTAAGTAAAAGCACATTTCCAAAGTTCTCATTTTAGAGTACATGTCTTCTCGAGTCTTCTGAGTCTTTATATATATTTTAGCATTAACTATCAGATGATGTTTCCATGTGTCATAGTTCCCACAGAACTATGGCTTAATGCTGAAGTATTTGGTTCTCCAGATTAATCCCTTCTCAAAGTTCAGGTTTAGGTTATTAACAAGGCATCAAGATAGGTAGACTTCAATTAAGGCACTGGGAAAATTAATTCTAACATCCATATCCTGGTCTTATCTTTCTTGCTCCCATTTTTTTTCAGCAATTCTTTGTTTAAATAGTTCCCTTTTAGTCTTCCTAAACTCTCTTCGATGTTTCCATGTCAGCAGACCTGATAACTCAAAAGATAATGAAAAAATGGAATGTAAAATATCCTGATTTGGAAAGGTATACACAAGGATCATCAAAGTCCAATTCCTAGCCCTGCACAGGTGTCATGGTTTAGGAATGGTATTCCCCAAATTAATTTTCCTATTGAAAGCCACATACCACTCTCTTGCTTCTCCTTACCCCTCCCCTTAAGGAGAACTGGAGACACAAAAGGCAAGATCACAGGCTGAGAACAGAACAATTTATTGGAAACAACAAAGGTAAGAAAATGATTAGTAATAGTAACACTATACTTTATAAATTGTGCCAGATTCATGTGTGATTTCTTGGAACCAATCTTCCCTCTGCCACATTTACTCAACCCAAAGGAATCCCTTGTCCCCAGAAGGGAATCCTTCACCACTGCCTCTGGCATTGCCATGAGGTGGTATAGAATAATCTCCATGTCCTAGCCATGCCTCCTTCTGGCTATGGCAAAAATTAACCCTGTCCTGGCCAGAACCAGGACAACAGGACAGCCCCAAGAATCACACAATGTGCCTGACAAGATATTGCAAAAGTCTCTTTGACTCTGTCAGGCTTGGTGCCATGACCATTTCCCTGGAAAGCCTATTCCAGTGCCCAGCTACCCTCTGGATAATGAACTTTTTCCAAATATCAAACCTGAATCTCCTCTGACACAGCTTCATGTCTTTACCTTGGGTCCTACCACTGGTGATAAGAGAGAAGAGATGAGTACCTTCCCCTCATGCAGAAACTGCAGACGACAAAGAGGTCTTCCCTCTTCTCCAAGCTGAACAGACCAAGTGACCTAAGCCACTCCTCATATGACTTCCCCTCTAGGCCCTTCATCATCCTTGTGGGCCTCCTTTGGACACTCTCTAATAGTTGTATATCTTATATTGTGGCACCTAAAACTGCACACAAGAACTTGAGGTGAGGCTACACTAGCACAGACTGGATCACCTCCCTCGACCAGCAAGGGATGCACCCCATGACAGGGTTGACCCTTCTGGTGGTCATGTCACACTGTTGACTCAGTAGAATGGGACTTAATGTTAGAAGAAACAAGATCTGAATAGTGGAGCCTAATGAGTTTATAAGAATAGTGGTCTATGGAGGCTGAAATATTACTGAACCAAGTGGAACCCAGCTCCTGAAAAATGATGGTTTTGAGATCTTTTCTCCTCTTTTTATTCTTGCAAAATTGTCCTCTGCCATTTAAGACAGAAAGCCTTTAAACATGCTTATAGAAAGCCATTATTTAATTACCTTAACATGATGGTTTTCACGTAAAATAAGGTAACAGATGGTAAGGTGCAGGTCTAGAGACAAAGGACTTTTCCAATTACTTATGAAGAGATGAAAAATGAACAAATCTGCATAATGTTTTATATCATAAAAAGGTAGAAAGCAATTTCCAGATTGATTGGAATAGGATGCCATTAAAATTGCTTCTTAAGGGAATATTTTAAGTGCCTGTTTTTCAGAATGAAGTGCTTGTAATTCATGGGCATAGATAACAGCTTTACTGGCCTCTGTGTATAAATGCAGTCATATTTCCACATATTTCAAAATTTTCATAAGTTATACAATTTATGTAAGAATAGATGGTTACTCAAAAGCATCAGAAATGCAATTTAAGTGTTACTACTCATAAGACTTGCCAAAGGATTAACACCAGCAGATTTATTTTCTAAATGTTATTGTCATTGTATATCATACCTCTTCTAATATCACGTCCCTGTACTACAATAATTTCATTGTAAAGTAACTGAGAGAATACAATCCAGCTGAAAAAATTATGATACAAAAAGGCATAATAAAGAGACATATTTGTAAAAACACTTATATAATTATAATTTTAAGATTGAGTTCATTTATAAGAATATTCCACCCCTTTGTACACAACCTAACAAAAAAAGCATCAAGTATTCTGTTGTGAATTAGCCTGAATCTATTTAGATTTGGTATGATGTTCCTATTATTAGTGTATGTAAAATGTTTTACATAACTTGCCAAAATGTAAAATATCCTGATATTGCACCTCAAGTCATGTTATTCTCAGTGCTCACTGTATGCTCTGTGATACAACAAAAATAACAAACTATCAGAAAATACCTTTTCTTGTTTGATTGATTTCTTATAAAATGAAGTCTAGAAAAACATTTTTGACTGTCACTGGTGCTCAGTTCATAGTAATTGAAACTAGCACATCTTTGAAATATTTCAAGCAACAGTCAAGTTTAATATGCACCTGGCTTTATGAATGATCACCATAAATATTCAAAGTGGTGAGACAGAATTTTCCCTGCAAACGTAATCTTCTCAAACTCTGCAATGCTTAATAGGTTATTGCTCCAACATGCTGTATTTAGTCTTAGCATCTTCTATAGGAGCATTAGTCTTTTCAGAGTAAACATTCCTTTAACAGTCTGTGGACGTTACAGCACAGATCACTGGTGTCACTGAATGAGATATAAGTGTTGAGTGCAAAATATTAAGTAATCTAATGTAGTTTAAACATTTATAACTGTATGGAAAAGAATACTTATAAAGATCTGGATAAACATCTGCAAATGGACTGATATACTCCACTAGTAAGAGTGAAGCAGCAATATATTTTAATATAGTAGTAAGTTAATTAGGAAAATTCAATCATAAATGTAACAGTGGTTTAACAAGATTGGATAGGAAGGTACATTTGGTCATTTACTGGATAGAGAACTGGGTCATATAAAGATGACAGGGACAACCTTTGTTGAATTATGAGGTTCAGAAAGAACCTAGCTTTCCCTTCTCAGAGGGGAGTCAAGGTGAGGACTCAGTCCAGAACTTGATCAACAGTTTATGTCTAAAGGATTCTATATGCATAATGAGGCCTGTCTCTCACTTAGCTAAGATTTCAAATTTTAGCACACTATTAATCACTTACCAAGGATCTGTTCTGGTGAGGAATATCTCAGCCTCTAAGAGTAACCTTGAGAGGCATCCCTACTCAAGATGAAGTCCTAGCATGAGGCCCCTGCCATGCAGGCGAGAACATCCCTTGTGTACCACGCTGCCATCTGTCCCCCAAAGTCCACAGCAAGCTGAATATGGCTGTCAAAACACCAGTGGTGCTTATGGCTTAAGCAAGGGGCAGGGGGAGAGAGGCACATGGTCACAGACCATGCCATGACTATGGTCAATGTACCTTGTCAGTGTACCACGTCCATGCCATGACTATGGTCAATGTACCTTGTCAGTGTACCATGTCCATGCCATGGCTATGGTCAATGTATCTTACCTTCAGAGGCTGGTGGAATGGCCACTCTATGCATGTGAGCATGCATAAGTTATGTGTGTTTTGAATAGACACAGTCATAAACTGAGGCACAGATAATTCACCTGATAGAAGGAGACTGACATACTGGATGCCCAGCTTTTACCTATTCATCCATTCGTTCTCTTAGCTCTCATAAAAAACTTTCAGCCTTTACCTGTCAATCTACTTCTTCCAGAACCATCCAGGTCTCTTCACTCAAAGCTTGTCAACACTTTTTGAAATGTCTCTTCTAATCTCAGCCTTAGAACAAAGAGAAATTTTCTAGAAATGTTTTCCTTTTTCTATTCAACAGCTGCTTTATTTAAAGCAATTCAACTATCTTGTCCTAATAAAGGACTATGAAAAGGTAACCACAGTATCCTTTGAACAAATAGTCTAGAAGCACCCAAATGTTTGTAGGCTTCAAGAGAATACAGAGAGTTTTTGTACATCTGTATGTTAATGTGTCTTTATTGTGTCTTGGAACTTTATATGCAGTATCTTAATGAAAAATGATAGGTTAGCTTTCAGGCATTTCAAATCTGGAGAGAAAAGTATCTTGTATGTTCAAAATCTGCCTCTTCTGTGAAACTTCTCTATTGTCCTTTACTCAGAGCTAATTTGAAATTGGAAGATGTAATGATTGTTTACTTTTTCTGAGCACGCAAAATTACTTGGGAATGTTAATACCCTAGCTGTCTTTCAACGTCTGTCTACAGCTGTCCTGGAAAAATCAGTAAAGTCTGGGATCCATTTGAAATAAGTTAAAGGATAACAACCTAATTAATGCCGATCAACATTATTTTCTCAATGGTATGTCTTCTAAAAAAGGTTGCATTGGGAAAGAAATCTAAGGGGAGCATTTATGTACTTAGAAAATTTTCAAAGACGTAATTTTAAGGCATCCTAATTCAAACCAACAAAGAATGTTAGTTCCTGCTCTGGGAGTGATAAATATCAAATGTATTATTTATACTGAAGAAAAAATTACCTGACTTACTGCAGTCATATGATCATCCCAATATGCAAAGCGTAAGACAAATTGGAATTTAAGAAAAATTGAAAAATATTAAAAATATTTCAAAGAAAATATTGGGGTTTTCTGATTTCTTGATGACGTATATATTTATATATATGAATGTCACATGTATTTCATTTAGGGTGTACGTGCTTGAATCTAACAGAGGAATGAAATGCAAATCGTGCATCTACCTCGACTTCAACAAAGCACTTGATATAGCACCATGTGGAAAACTACCTGTCAGATGAGAAAAGATAAAAATTACTAGAACTACAAAATTATCAAGGTTCTAGTTAAAGGGGAGAAGACAGCAGATATTATTGATGTCAGATATGTTATGAAAGACAAATGAAGTAATGTTTCTCAAGAGTTAGGTCGGTAATACTTTTAAGCGAAATTAAAGATTTTATGTATGAATCAGGAATACTTCAAGGAATTTTACCAATGTTGCAAATGTAAAAATCATTGTAATCCTAGAGTAAATGAACTCATTTCACACATGTGCTGCTTAAATAAATAAAAGTAATCAGAATAGAGTTATTGAAGAAAATACAACAAAAGCAGGAAACAACTTCTTCTAACAGTGTTTGCTCTTCTGTTCTATAAAATAAAATCTGTTACGTTGATTTTCAATGCCAATTTTGGCTAAGATGTTCTTCTTTGTGTTGCAGAAAGTTACTTGGACAGATGTGTACATTTCACTAACTGGTGAGTAACTGATGAATCAGTTCTAGCTGACAGACTGGTAGCTTCACAACTTTAATGATTTTTTTAAAAAATTGTCTGTTCATAAAAACAGGAGAAAAAATGGGTGAATTATGATACCAAAGAGTTAGACATAATAATATAGCATTTGACAGTACAAAATTTTGTGTTTTGTAGCTGGAAACTAGTAAGAAAAAATCACTGACAAAACCTGAGGGCAGAAATTCAGGCTCATTGAAGCTGCTGTATCATATTCAGTCCTATGAGATACCGATGTGTCACAGCTGTGAATAATGCAAATGGTGTCCTAGGATTTGTCAGCTGAGTTAGTACAATATTAGTTCCATTATACAAAATCCTGGTGAGATAGTCTCTGAAATATGTGCTCTGGTCATTCATATTGAAAGGAGATGAATTTAAACCGGCAGATGGAGAGAGCTTCTGTGATACTGTGGAAAATTGGAAGTCCATTATACGAGAAGAGATTGCAAGCACTAGGCTCAGTTAGTCTGGTGACACAAAGGCAAAAAAAGGGATAAGTTTGCTACCTATAAATTCATCAAAGGTTACAGACTATGTAAGGGTAAAGGTTTGGCAAAGGAACAAATGGATACAATAAGTATGTTTTGCTTGAAACTGAAGAATACATACTAATTCTATGGAATGTATGGAGTAATTCTACAGGATGTATGGAAGCCTAGCTTTCACAATGTGTAATAGGAGAAAAATCAAAGATTAACAAAGTAAAGATTACTTTAAATAGATTTTCATATTTTTTAAAATATTAATGAATGTGGTTCCTTCAATAAAAGAAGCCATTGCTATACAAATATATTGCATGAACAATTAATAGGTCACATGTATGGAAAGATATAAATAGATACGAAATATACACCTTGAATATAGGTCTTCATGACTTTAAATATCTGGTCAAACAGCTGGAAATATGAATCTGAATAAAATCAACCTGATTTTTTATGGAGTCAGTTGCAGGGCTGGGAATAACAGGTTGTACTCTCTGTACAGGAAAGAACTCTCTTTTTTGGGGGTGCAAAGAACTCTCTTTTTTTTTTGCATTCTTGAAAAAGAGATCGTCAGTTTGCCTCTAGATCAGCATGAACTTGCACATTGACCTGTAGCTAAAAGAACTAATCTAATTATTAGCTGTCTTCATTTGATAAAATGAATCCCACTCATAAACTGTAAAAGGCATGAGTAAGGTAAAATAATTGTCCCTAGCAGAGTCTCTCAGGTTACCTAGAGAAAACTTCAGCTTAATACAAGACAGTGGAAGGGAGAGAGACTAGGGCTGCCTAGAAGAAGGGAAAATAAATGAGATTTATTAGAGGAAAAAATAAGGAGTGTGTGAAGAAGTTAATAAAAGTTATCTGTTCTATGGCAGTGTGAAAATAAAGTGTTGGTAATGGTAGGAAAATTATGCTAAGATAACTCCAAAGATAGATTTTGGCAAAGAAAAAAAAATTAAAAAAACACCAACAAAAATCCTCTATACTCACAGCCAATGATAATCAAATATAAGGCAGAAACACTTGTGAAAAGTTTTGGTTGAACAACATGCATTGTGGTAGCCTGTGAGATTTTAGGGAGTCTAGAATTAAGATTTCCAAGATTCAAGTGGTTAGAGTCCTTTTTTGCCCTCCTGGAATCTTTGGGCCAGATGCAAGAAAGAGAGGGAAGCTTCAAGCTTCTGTTTCTCCAAGGTCTATCACTTTGTTTATGTTTTTCTTATCTCACAGTTCATTCTGTGCCCAGCATGATCTGTCTTGCACCTCNTTTCTCACCCTGTGATAAGCTAAACTACTGTGTTTCACACTCTTGAGACTTGTAATTCGTCTCTGCTTTGTGCCAGGGTCTGTGACCCCCATGGACAGGACCAAAAACCCCCTGGACAGTATCAAATCTTTTTGCCCAGTTCCCAGACTGTTTGGCCATGGTCCCCAAGCCTCATGGGCAGCCAAAAGGATGCCCTGGGTTCCAACAAGGGAGAATATAACCATGTCCAGAATCTGATTTTTTTCCCCCTAATGTGTATAAACTGCTACTAGTACCTAGCTATCTCTTCTCAGTGACAGCTCTTCAGGATTCATAAAAAAATCATACTGCCTCTTTCTTCTGCTCCTTCAGCTTACACCATTGCTATTGAAGGCTCAGTTCTTGAGGTCCTTGGGGTTATGATGGGTGTATTTTTAGTACAGCTATTGTTCTGACATGAATAGAAGCTAGTGAAAGCATAGGTGGTAAAAAAATAAAATCTGTATATTTACAAGCAGAAAAATAGAGGCCTTAGTAAAATGTAAATGCTGCTTGTGTAAGACAGGCATCTCAAAAAATGTCATTCCAATGCCTTAGCTCAGGCATTTTATTTCATTTTAGTGACATCCTTGGGCATATCTTTCAATTCAGTGTGGATGTCTCAGGTGTCTTAGGTGTCTGTGAGGGATGCACTCAGTCCCTTAACCAAACCAGCAGTAGTTCAACACAGGCTTCAAAGGAGGTAAAGGCACGAGCCACAGCCAGTGCGAGAACTCCTCCAGTTGCATTTTGTTCTCTGAAAACCCACAAAGAAGCAGAGTAACACAGTGAGCACTGATGCACATGTGTTGAGGAAGAAGTAGCAGAGACGTGTTGTGAGCTGACTGCAACCCCCATTCTCTGTCCTTGCAATGCTGTGGGGGAGGAGGTGGAGAACTCTGCAAAAAAGTGGAGACTGGGAGGAGGGGACAGGTGGGGAGAAGGTGTTTTAAGATTTGGGTTTATTTCTTATATAATACTCTGATTTTAATATATGATTGGTAATAAATTAACCTAATTTCCCCAAGCTGAGCCTGTTTTGCCCATGATGTTAACAGGTGAGTGATCAGTCCCTGTCTTTATTCTGACCCATTAGATTTTCATTGTAATCCCTTGTCCCTGTCCTGTTCAGGAGCAAAGTGACAGAGTGATTTTGGTGGACACCTGGCTTCCAGCTGAGGTCAGTCTGTCATGATACAGAAGTCCTAGTAGACCAGTGTGCATAAAGATAATACTCTAACAGATTCTTCTTAGCTTCACAGCCTTGGCAGATGGCACAATTGCTTGAATTGTTTTAGGGTTTTTCCTGGCTTGTGCTGCTAGGTAGAAAGCTGTAGATACTCAGTATTTATATCTGCTCAAAATTAATCAATTACTACTTTTCCTAGTTAGTTAAAGCAAAGTTTAAAGATAAAATTATAAACAAGATTTATTTATGCTTCAATTCCTAAAGTTAAAACAAATCCATATCAAAAAATGGATAATAATTATTTTAATACCACAATGACAAATACATTTCTCATCAGGAAATAAGAATCAAGGTGCTATAACGGACTGGCCAAAATAATTTTTGAAAGCATTATGCACTTTCTGATGTGTTTGATGATGTGATTTCTAAGAAAGTGCAATTATATCTAAAACAAAAAGTGATATAGTGTAAAATGTATGAAAAACCAATAAGTAATTTTTTAAAACAATGAGTTAATTCAAAAAGCTTCCAGGCTTTAAAAATATTTTAGAACAGCAGTAAGATTTTCAAAACAAAAGCCTCCTTTCTCTTATGTCTCTAGAGAGATCATCATCACAGTATAAATTTATTATATATTTGCATACATCAATATCTTCAAGGTCTTGTTACATGTCAGCTTTCTGCAAAAACAGACCTAATATGATAAACTGCAGTATTTGACATAAAAGCCTAACAGCAGACAACTGTATTAAACCAGGTTCATCTAACGCTGCTTAGGTCTCTGGGACCTTCAAAGTGGAATGAGATCACACAAGAGCTACAGAAGACCTGCACCGGCTGCAGGTGGGCAGAATATTCAGCAGCATCTCAAACAGTATTAGATTCTCATGTGTAGGCAACAGAATCAAGTCCTGGTATGCAACCTGAGATGAGCTGAACTGTTCTCTAGGCATCACTGACTGTCCTGATTAGATTGACTATAGCCTAAATTCAGAAACCTGGCTCATGTAAGGACACTTAGGTATGGATATATAAAGACATTTGAGAATAGACAGATAAATGCAGTTACCACTGAGCTGAACCTAACACCTGAAGCTCATTAAAATTCAAACAGAATTTTAAAAAAACAGCTTTTTAAATACCAAACCAATGGGGTTTTTTTTTAATTCATATTTCCAAATCCATTTTGTATGCAAATTTAATTTTTATACACTGAAGATAATTTATTCTCTGATAATAATTTATAATCTGAAGATAATAGCTTACAAAGTGAAATTATGACATACATGACTAGTGTCATGTATTTTAACGCTTTTTGCTGTTTATCCAGTACTACTTGTACTACTTCATGACCTATTTCCCATTAACATTTCCTGTAAAGAAGGCATTCAGCTGCTGTTACTGCCTTTGAGAATCACTCTTCAACTCTTTTCTGCAAGGAGAGAAACTGCAGTTAGCTTGGTTTCTAAAAAAACCTAACAGTTACAACAGATTTTTTTTTCCCATGAAAGCTAAGTTTATAAGAATTATGCAGCCCAAATCTGGGGTATATAATAATTTTACCTGTGTGGAATTCCATTCTAGTTATCTATTATGATTTTAATGATAAATATTGTGGATTTCAGCAGGTGTTAATATTTCAAAGTGGCATAAATATTTCAGAAGATGTCAGCTCCTATCTTTGTGATCTGACAACTAAAAACAATCAGTTCAAAACAAGACAAGCCACATGTTTTACATGATGCTAAGAAAAACTTCTAATCAAATCATCAAACCCCCAGATGTTTCTGAGATATTAAGGTTTCAGGTGTCCTAATTTTGATAGCTGAACTCTGCAGGGGTATGGCTTTCAAAGTATGTTTTAGGCAATATGTCTTTATTTTTCAGTAGCTTCTTGTATGACTCAGAATCAGAATCTTTGACATGATAATAAGAAAACAAAAAAGAGCAACAACAACAAAAACAAAACTAAACAAAAAAGCAATAAACATTGAAATGGGCCAAAATTAGGACTGAGCTGTAAGTTTGAAGATATATAATGCAGTAGATCTAACACTGGAACTATCCAGGGAATGCTTGAATGACTTTAGGTCATCTTATGCTGTCATAACAGAATGTTACATATATACAAATTGTTCACAGAATGGCAGAATTGTGAAGTTTAGAAGCAACCTCCAGAGGTCGTTTAGGTCCTAAATACATCTTCTGTGCAGAGCAGTTAAAGCAGATTGTTTTGAGCTATGTGCAGTAAGTTTTTGAGTATTTCTACAGATAAACATTCCACCATTTCTCTGAGCAACCTATTCCAGCATTTGACCACTCTCATATTAAATACTGTTCACATTAAAAAAAAAAAAAAAAAAAGCTTCACAGCAGGTTCCTTTTTCAGGCCCGGTAGGGAAATGATTGCTTTTTCCTCGGCTTAGATATGTACACGCATTGAAAAACAAGGTCACCAAAAGTTACTGATTTACTTGTCTCTCCATAACTATTCAGTGTCTTCATTCCATGATATTAAATCAGAATTACCTCAGGTGTATGGAGTACAATTTCTTCATGGAAAGAAAGGTCATCATTAACCTTGAAAACATAAAAAAAATTAAGTTGATCCTCTGGAAATTGAATTTCCTAAATTTTTATTCATGGCTATAATTTTCATCTGTCTTCTGGTAAAATGTTTTGGGTTCAGATCTGAATGTAAGGTTGGGAAACCAGTGCCAGAGAAGAGAAAGAACTAAACATGCGAGAATGGTCAGCAGATGTTCTTATTTACCTGGTATTGCCTAATGTTTCACTTCTTCATTATACAAAAAGAAGCAAAAGAGAACAGGGGTTTAAACTCTTAGCCTATTTTTTTTCCCATATTTTTATCTTCAAATCTTTTTTTCTTTCTCTTAATTTTCATTTGTGTTCTTAGTTAAATATATATGTGTTCTTATTGTATATTCATGTCTATTTGTTTATATATACTAAAGCAAAATGAAACCAAACCAACCTTCTATTATTAATCTGCAATGTTCTATTTTCACGCTTTAATCAAGCCCAAGAATAGATGTGGGAAATGCAAGGCAAAGGTTAACATCTCTATCCTATTATAGCTGTAGTCACTCGAGACAAAGAAAGCATATCTTTTAACACTCTTCCTTTTTCTTCTTTTTTTTTTCAGCTTTTCGTCTTTTTCCTTGGCTTTCAATAATGAAATTGTTCAAACTGTGTTTTCTCTAAAGATTTCTAAATGTAGTATATACTTCAAATACCAATACCCACAGCCTGAACTGTGTCAGCTGGAGTTGTAAAGTAAATGTTTGGTTCAGGTCTTGCAAATAATGTTTGAGTTAACAAACCTTTATTCATTTCCTAATATTTTTTTCCACATTCAGAAGGTACTTCTACTGTGTATTTAAATATTATCTCAGAACAGTGAAATATCTGCAGCTTCAACAGTAAAACAGCCCAGGTCTTGGTGATCTAAGTGCCAAAAGAAACCTGTAATAACTCATTTGTCCAGGACAACAAGGCTGGTGAAAGCTCTAGAGAACAAGTCCTGTGATGAGCAGCTGAGGGAGCTGGGATTGTTTAAGCTCAAGAAGAGGAGGCTCAGGGGGTAACAAGGATGTGATCATCCAGCAACCAGTGGCAGGACAAGAAGATTTAGTGTCAAGCTGTGAGCTGTGCCAGCAGAGATTCAGGCTGGATATCAGGAGGGTTTCCTTCATGGAAGGGATTGTTAAGTATCCCTTCTGTGAATGGACATGGGAGTGGACTGCCCAGGGAGTTGGTGGAATCATTATCACTGGGAAGAGTTTAGGAAAAGACGGGATGTGATACTTATTGCCATGGTCCATTTGACGATGTGGTGTCCAGTCAAGGGTTGGACTTGATGATCTCAGAGGTCTTTTTCAATATAAATGATTCTGTGATTCTCACTTTCCCAAAATGTGAAGTTATTCCTTGTAGTATTAGAAGAATACACACCTGATCTGTACAAGTTCAATTGTCAAATCTGTTTAAATAAAACCTGGAGTGTTTTTCAGCCCTGAAAATTATCACATACAAATATCTGTCTGTGGACAAGGGAAAGCAAATCTTACAGAAAAATAAAACTATATCTTTTAAAGATTGCAAAACAGGTTCAAAACACAGTTTGTCAAGGCATTTGACTAGTGAAATAATTGAAATTCATCTTACCTCCTCCTTTTCCTTTAGTACATTTAGTTTTATTTATAGCTGTCCTTCCTCTGTCTTTTGTTACTTTTCTGATGTCACTTTTGTTTTAAAATATCTTGTATCCTCCTAATTCCAAGGCATAACAAATTATTTTTATTTTGTTTTCCTTTTCAAGAATCCCAGGCCCTGGACACCAGAGAGAAAAATCTAGAGGAAGGAAGACTTATCCTTGGTAACAAAGGATCAGATTAGGGAACAACTTAGAATTCTAGAATGATAAAATGAATTGAATTGTTGTAGATCTTTAAGGATCATATAGTCCAAACCATATTACAAGGGAAGAGATACCTTCCTCTAGATTAGAGTGCTCAAAACCTTTCTCAGCCTGGCTTTGACTTTCAACACTTGCAAGGATTTGACACCCACAGCCTCTCTTCTCTCTCACAGCTTTTCACCTGTTCTAGTGTCTCACTGGACTTGCAACAAAAAAAATTTCTTCTTCATATCCTATCTACATCTACCCTGTTTCAGTTTAAATCCATTACCCCTTGTCCTGTCACTCTAGGCCCTGATAAAAAGTTCTTCTCCAGCTTTCTTAGATGGACTGAGTCTTCTGTTTTACAAGACGAACAACCCCAACTCTCTTAGCCTGTCTTGATAGTGTAGGTATTCTATCCCTCTGATGATTTCCACTGCTATCCTCTGTCCTCTGGATGGGCTCTAACATGTCCATGTCTTGGTATTCCAGAGCTGGATACAGCACTCCAGGTGGGGGTCTCAAGAGAGCAGACTGTAGGGAAAGAACCATCCCCCTCAATCTGCTGGCCATTATTCTGTTGGTGCAGACCTGGATATGATTGACCTTCAGGGCTGAGAACATGCAATACTGGTTCATATTTTTTCAGCCATTGGTATTGTCAAGTCCATGTCCACAGGGCTGTTCTCAAAGAATTCATCCTCATGGTACTGGACGTTGCCCTGACCCAAGTAAAAGACCTCACACATGGCCTCGTTAACTTCATGAAGTACACCTGGATGCACTCCTCAAGCCTGTCCAAGGCCCTCTAGAAGGCATTTCCTCCATCTATTGCATCAACTGCATTCAGCTTGGTATTTTTATACCATATACACAGCTCAAAATTCCCACAACAGAGGTACTTTATTTTCATGTATAAGTAGCTTTTCATTCAAAGAAAACAAGTTCCTCATAATGTGACAAAAAGTTATGTTAGTATTCTCCTACATTCTTCTATACTTTTTAACCTTATCCCCTGCACCGATTTAATTGTGGCACTTACATGCCAAAGTAGCTAGACACTCTGAAGGAAAAGCAGTCTTTTATCTCATTCTTCCACCAAGCTCCTTGTTGGAGTCACAGTGTAAAACCTCAGCTCAGTAGGAAAATGTCATTCTTGCCCTTTGATGTATTTAGATTATGAGTCACATAGAGCTACCAAGTATCTGGTTTTGTTATGAAAAGAGAAAATGATTACAAATGCATTTTCAGTGAAGCTCTCATCTAGGGACTAAAACCATCACTGAGATTAAGATAGGTCTCTTTTAGTGTGTGTCTTGTGACTTAACAGCTGAAGTCTCTTCTGTCCCTAAGCATTATATGGTTTCAGCATATCCCTTCGCAGTAACAGAGAGACTGGAAAAGGCACAAGTGGATGTTTTTGGATAACTAAAACCCTCTTTATGATAAGACTTCATAAAAACTGAGTTGTTTTTCTTCATTATTGTAGAATGGAACAAAGGATCAAAGCACGGATCTGTCTTCCTTTAGGCATCATAATTAGAAATTTAAATCTGAAAAAGTCATAAAACTTTTTCAGTGAAAGGAGTGAGATGTGTACTTCCATTGTAGAGTTTTTGAGGACATTCTAAGATTGACAGGTAAGAAAAGTCAGATGTACTATCATTTATATCTGTTTATTTGTCAATTCCCATCCAGAGAATGAAATTCATACAGTGATAACTTCTGGAGCAGATGGAAGTAAATGAAGAATGCTTTCTTGAAGGCAATAAGGTGTGTTGTCTTTCTCTTCATGTAAGCTGATACATTACCAGAAAGGATCGTCTATCTTTCAATAAATTAGGACCATTTGGACAACATGCATTTGTGCACATACATATGTTCTTAGCGAAACTTGGTGAAAACTATTCTTTCTGATATCAGAATGACAATGACATTTTGCTTTTCTGTTTAAAAACTCAGAAAGAACGTAAGTGGTCCTTATTTATGCAGTGAAGTGACTTCTCCCCACTCTGCTTTGTCACTATATTTGCTGTACATGTCAAAGTTTTGGTTGCAGGGATGTTCCAGGGGTGGCCTTTATAAGAGGCTAAAACAGCCCAATGCCAAGGACAAACAGTTCCCAGCAGGCCTGCAGTGGACTTCAGTCTGTGAAAGAACCCATGCTGAAGCAGGAGAAAAATTTGAGAAAGGAGAGGCAGAGAGGAGCTGATATGGACCCATAACACTTAACTGGCCCATCTCACCTTGGCTACTCTGGGGAGCTGGGTAGAAAGGTCAGGAGAGAAATAGTGAAGTTTACTCTGAAGAAGCAGGGTTAGAGGAGAAGTGTTTTTTAAAATAATTTGTCTATTTCCCATTACTTGAATCTACTTTACTTGACAATAAATTCCATAAATTTTCCCCAAGCTGGGTTTCTTTTGTCCTTTATGGTAAATGGTAAGCAATCTGCCTATGTTTATTTTGACATATTCATTTTTTCTTCTGATTTTCTCACCCTGTCCTGTTGAGGGTGGCAAATAACAAAATTCTGGGTGGGTATCCAGCTGAAGAAGTTGTTGCACAACTGTAATCACAAACAAAATTTTTTCCCATGAAAATAGCTAGGACCAAGGGGTTATTCTATATCATCTCACATCATTGCCAGGGGCAAGGGGGAAGGGAGTCCCTTCTTGGAGAAAGGATTTTTCTATACGGTCAAATAAATGTGAGAGAGGGAGTGGTGGGGCAATGCCACTTTTGAGCCTCATGGAGCATTTGGGGAATGCTGGTTCCAAGCTGGGGGGAGTGGTTGGGTAATGCCAGTTCCAAGCTGGGGTACCAGTTGGAGTGCCATGGCTGTGGTCAGGTTGGGCACTGTGGAGAGCATTTCACATGTGAATCATGCTCTCCCTGTTGCACACTTTTGTTCTTAATCTTGTTGCTGATACTCTGGGGTTTTTTATCCTGTTGCTATTTTGAACATATATATATATGTATGTATATATATGTATGTATACATATATATATATATATAAATCTCAGTCCTGAATCTTTACCTTTTCTGCCTCCAGTTCTCCTCTCTAGCCCACTCCAGGGGGAAGAAGGAGAAGGAGGGGGAGGTGGAGCAAGAGAGTAGCAGCTGATTTGGAGAATCTCAGTGGAAGCATTAAACAGTTAAGTAGCATTTCTAACCAACACTGTTTCCTCCCCAGAAAGTATTTGAATCTGATTGAAATTGCAAGTATGATATTTTCATATGCAGTTTGTCTTCAGATACACATGACAGAGATTTAATTTTTTTTTTCGAAATCCAAGTTAATTAATTTAGCTATCAGATCTTAAAATCATATTAAAATGTTATGGCCTCTTATGAAGATTCCTTAGTAATGCTGACAAAGCTAATTTCCCAATTAAATCCAGCATATCTATAGGAACATGGCATTGTATCTGAACTTATTATTTAGGCAGTAGTGTAATTAATCTCACAGCAGTGCCACACTCTCAAGGCTATCAGTGTTTTGAATCCCAGTCCTCATTATGCATCTTGCTTCTTTGACACACTTGACTGCTCTCTTTACCTCTCTTACTGAGGCTGGGCTGGGCTGCTTGTGTCAGTCCCTGGTGCTCAAGAGAAAGCAGGGCTTTGTATGCCCTAAATTCAGGCAGTTCTCTGGACACACAAAGATGAGACATATCTTCTAAATCATCATAATATATAAGGTTATGTCTGGCTCATCTATAGCTCAACTCAGTAATGTTTAGTAAAAGGCAAAAGAGAAGAGCACCTATTTTAAAGGAAAATCAACTCTCTCTACATTACAAATTCCTGTGAGGTCCCGAGAAAATTTGCTTTGTGGGTCATTTTTTTTAAAGTCTGGCTCTTTCCTTTCATTATCTGCATGGAAGCTTCTGGTTGATGAACAGTATAAAGATGTGGTTCTTCATATCTGATGCCTAAATATGAATTTATAAGCACTTAGACTTGACAGTTTTAGCATCAAATACAGTTCTTTACTATCCTCAGATGCCTTTTTCTCATTACTTCTCTCACAGAGTTGTTCTTGAAAACAGCTGACACTATTTAAGCAGACTATTTTATTTCTTTTAAAACACTGTGACAGGTGTGTAAAGGCTTTACATTTACATGTAAATATTTGTTTCTGAGGCTTTTTTTATCAGTTTTCTGTTATTTAACTATTTATGTGTGTTTTTTTCTGGTGACGTTTAAGATCTAAAAAAATTTTCCACTAAGAAAACCCAGTGTGAATCATCACCTTTGAACACAGTACAATTGGATATGTGAATAACTCTGTGAATTCACTGCTATGACTTAATGAATAGCAATGTTTTCAGCCTCTGCAACTTGTTCAAAATCTACAGGTAACTGTGTCAGAAACTTTCAAATTTCATCACAATTTGCACTTTATTTATAAGTAGTTAAATGTATCATTTTCCTTTTTGTCCAGTTTAGCAGATTTTTTATTCAAGAAAAAACATAATATTTAACTAATTTAATCTGTTTTTCTGCTATAGAAATAGTGAATTGATATGTATAAAATGTTTCTGCTTTTTAGCTGCTTTCCTATTAACTGAAGCAATTCATATAATTGTAGTAAAAGCCAATATGACAATTGACTGACAATTCAACCTGTTCCTTTTGGTATGTGTAGAGTGTGAACTAAAGTAATTTCCATGGTCCCAAAATTTTAAATACTTCTGATTTCATCTTTATTTTTGAAAACAATTTTTAAGAGTTAATTCAAAGCAAATCACCACTGCCATTCCTCCCTATAGCAGACTGAAAACTAAAGATTTAGTCAAGTATTTGAATAACAGGTCTTGAATAGCAAATCTGGAGCAGAAATTGGCTTGCCATTGTACTCTTCACCTCCAGGTACAGACATTTAAAATATTTAGCATCCTGAGAATTCCTCACTCTCTTGCATGTGTCTCTTTTTGAAGTTTTGCTGGAAATATGAGAACAGCTTTATGTGGAGATACATGGCTTCACTACAGTTTTTTGTGACTTCACCTGAAAGAAAACACTATCTAAGAACTAGCTCTCCTATCTTATTGAGTTAGAGAGTGTAGGGGGAGTGTTTGTTGTGGTTGTGCTATAGAATTCAAAATCTGTCTGACTGGTAAAGTTTAATATTACTGACAACCCAGTTATATGAGACAGGAGAATTTACACTTGATTTCTCTAAACTAAAAGAAATACCAGAGATAAATTCAATTTCATATGCAAAGACTATGATTACTCTAGACTATTTGGGGTACCCAAAACTGTGTGAAAGAACCCCTAATTATTTATTATATTTTTAACCCCTGTGCAGATATCTCCTATGTTACAGAAGAAAATTAAACAGTACAGTCAAGCAATTAGAGAAGGAGGCTACAACAGCATATGAGTGTCTTTGTACCTATATGAAGGAAGCAGTGACAACTATCTTCAGCTACAAATTTAAAAGTGAATGATAGGTAGTTGTAATATGTAGTGAAAGACATTGTTAAATCACTTCAGTGGTAATGCATTCTTTGGAAATAAGCCAGTCATTGACGATAATTCACTGCAAGTATTTTCAATTCTGCTGTTTCCAGAACTTGGGTTATATATCAGAGTCAAAAGCCAGAGTCATCATGAGGGAAAATGTAAAACGTGTTATTCTTGCTAATTCTGAGACAAATACTCCCATCTTTTTTTTTTTTTTTTTTTTTTTAACAGTGTTTATCTCAGTGGTGATTTTGCAGAAGTTTAAGCCTGTCTTGTATTATGTCAATAGAATATTTTTAATGTTTTACTGTTCTAGTGGACTACCCCTGGCTAACAGCCAAACACCTACTCAGCAACTTCACTCCCCTCCTTTAGTGAGAATGGGACAAAAAAAAGGACTAAAAATCTTCTGGGCCAAAAAAAAAAGACTGGAGACTGTTTACCAAATCCTAGGAGAAATTTATTTATTGTATTGACATTTAGAATAGATTTGGATAGGAAGCAAGCAAGACAAACAATTAAAAAAAAATCATTTCTTTCCCACTCTCTGAAACTTAATTTCAGACATTCATGCAGACTTTCTTACTCTTCCCCTAAGTAGCAGGGCAAGGTGTAGGGAGAAATAGGTATTGGTGGCTCCTCTTTGCCACTCCCTCCTTCTCACAGTTTTCCTTTGCCCTGATGTGTGCTTTCCCATGGGCTGTAATCATCACTTCTGGGTGAAAAAGAAAATCTACTCTGGAGTGTGTTCTCCACAAACTATAGTTCCTTCAGGAAATAACCATCGGGTCCAGCCTGAGTCCTCTCTTCCTCCTCTTCCTCTTCCTTCTTCTTCTTCTCTGCTTTACCTTCTACCCCTGATGTTCCCTCTTCCTTTCTTTTCTTCCTAAGCAGCATTCTATTTCCTTTCTTAGACATGTTGACACAGAGGGGCCCCCAGGGTTCTACAGTGGCTCCATCATGGAGCCATCTGGAGCTAGTTCTTCCTGACACAAGGAAGCCCACCGCATCTTCACACAGGGACCACCTTTGCAGCAGCTGCTACTAGAACTTTACAACATAGACCTAATGATTTGCTTCAGAAAAAAAAAAAAAAAACAACAAAAACCCAAACCTCACTTGAGAGCAAATTTTGATTTTTCCATCTTAAGACCCTACTTCAAAAGCTTCTAACATTTCTCCTGTATTTGTCAAACCTTTTGACAGAAACAATGAATAGCAGAGATTTTTCTAGAGGCCCTCCTACTCTAAATATGGGCCATATGGTTAATTCAAATGCTGCTTCTTGGTTTTCTATTAGATGTCTCCTTGAAAATCAAAGTGTCTTTTTTTTTTTCTTTCATTCTTTAGAAATCTTGATCTTTTTTGAAGATTTTGTGAAGAAGAAATAGCAGTTCTCAACCAAGTTTTGGGTTTGGGGGGTTTTGTTTGTTTGCTTTGTTTTTGTCAGTTTTGGTTGGTTGGTTTAGGTTTGTTGTGGGGTTTTTTTGTTTGGTTGGNAGAAATCTTGATCTTTTTTGAAGATTTTGTGAAGAAGAAATAGCAGTTCTCAACCAAGTTTCGGGTTTGGGGGGTTTTTGTTTGTTTGCTTTGTTTTTGTCAGTTTTGGTTGGTTGGTTTAGGTTTGTTGTGGGGTTTTTTTGTTTGGTTGGTTTTTTTTTTCAGATGAATCATAGATGTGAGATCTTTTTACATGCATGGATATTCATTAATAATTACTGTCCTCAGGTCCACACACATTGGATCAGATTTCAACTTCTTTTTATTAATTCATTCATTGATGAATTTCTAGACCAATTATGAACATTTAGGGGTTTTTTTCCATTTCTCATAAATATCATATTTTTCAGAATATTAATCTAATACTAATAAAACTATCATAAATTATAACTTTACACACATAATCTGCCTACATGCAATTTAATCTTTTAAAGTCACCTACTTGTCAGCAGATTTCAATGTTGAAGTACTTGACAGCAGAGGAAGAAAAAGGATATTCTCTTCTGGCTTTTTTCTTGTTTCATTTTTGTCTTTCTATTTTTAAAATGAAACAAAAATTTTGTTGCTAAAATTCCTTGAAGGTTCAATATTATTCCTCTGTAACCAACGGGGTGAGAGCTTTCTGTGTTTTAATTTGGTCCCTACTTGCATAGTTTTTACAGTGGTAGGTGAACTATCAACCCACTAACTAAAAAAAAAAAAAATTAAAATTCTGTTCTGTATTTCATTGAGATATTCATTTCAGCAAGAAAGCAGCAGGATGCTAACCTTCACAATTTTTATGTGCTGAGAAAATCCTTGAACTTGTAGGCACTGGGTTCACAATGTCATAAGAAGAAAACAACCCATCTTCAGATGTTAGTATCACATTGTTTAGAATCTTAATGCATTTTGCATAAAGAAATAACTGGATTAAAATAAAAATTAAAGAGGAATAAAACCCTACAATATAACCTTAGGAAATCTGCTGGAGAAGTCAAAGTCTTCCTCTTCAACTGAAGCAGAATAGCATAAGTGTTAGATCATATCTTAAATCTATTTCTTTTGTCTCCAGATTTTGCTGTACAGCAATTTAGTTTCAGTAGAAAGCATGTAGGCCTTCCACTGAGGTCCTTTTTCCTCTAAACTTACTAGTGTGGCTGTTTTATTTGACAATTTTGTTTTTCAAGATGAGGAACAAACTGAATCACCTTATTTTATTTTCCATTCAACATATTTCTTTAGTAGATTGTTAACCACATAAAGTCAGTAAAATTCTGCCCTCATTTATCTGTAGTTGTATTTTAAGAGTGTACTCCACACATCATTGTAAGCACCCACAAAGGCCTTGTCAAGAGAAAGTTTTCAGGTTCTGGATATCAGCTACAAGGGGCTTCCACTTAGTCTACCTTGAGTAAAAATGTCCAACGAGATCCTTAGAAATAAAAAATTACCGAATAATCAGAAATGTTTTGATTACCTTTTTGTTTATATTAAATGAAAATATTTTCGCCTTTCAATTTAGTAGATTATATGAGGATAAAAATTTGTATGCTGATGTGCTTTATAACTTCTAAGAATTCAACCATAGAATGTTTACTTTGAAATATTACTTTTTCCACACAAAGAAAATACAATGAAACAAAAAATAAAAGGCAAATAAGCAAGTACGCTGAATAGTTTAAGATCCAGAAACAAAGCATATAACAAACACTAGAGCAAAATCTTCTTTTCCCTCAAAAATGTAGTAACACTTTTGAATATTTAATGTTTTGTTAGCTCCTTTCTACCTGCACAAGAGCTATTAGTATTAATACAAATTGCAGCTTCTGAAGCCTCAGATGTTGCATTCAAAGCTCATTTTCTGATGTCATTAAAACATGGCTTTTTGGAAAAGTGATTTACTTTATTTTCTAAAATACTATTCACAAGGATGCTTTGACATAATTAAGTCAATAACATTACTTAGAACCTCCACATAAAGATAATTATTTCATTGTCAAATATTATGGTGATAAATGTAGACTAATGATGTAATTTGCTTCAATTAAAGTTGTTTTATGAAAATTGTGTTTCTGCATATAAACCTTAAAGGCTTATGATTTCTCAAAGGCCAAACTGAAGGGAAATAATTCCGTGGTTTGATAAAAAACTGATTATCTATGCACTCCTCCACTTTTAGGAAACTCAGATGTGTATTTCAAAATTAAAAACACTTCCCTCCTTGTAGTTCCAAATGCTTTCCCTTCTCTTGCTCCACAAATTTAAGCAGAGAGCAAGCTGCAAGCTCTTGTTCTGTTTCACATACTGCAATAAATAATGCACTTTAATCATAGGGGTATAACCCTCTTTGGTGGACTCAATGCCATGCCTAGGCCCTTTACACAATGAAGATACAATACCTAAAATTTAACAGGAAAAGTGACAAGCTTTTGGCAATGTGGGATTACATGTGGGATTACAGCATGCCATATATAATGCTCTCTGAAATAAGCATTACTGTCTTTCTGCTAAAGGTGCTTAAAAATCTTAAACTGACAAGTCCTAGAGCTGATCCAGACTTCAGCAGTTCACCCTGTGTGTAGCTCCTAATTAAGACACCGTGGCATTAAAATTGTTCTTTTATCTTGAAGCATATTTCATGTATACAGATATGCTTGGACTTATTTTATACCATCCCCTTTCCCTGGTAGTCCCTAGCACCAGAACAGCCCTGGCAGAAGCAGAGCAAGCCTCTCTCAGTTAGCTGGGGCAGACTTGGCCAGTTGAAGGTGGCTGTAGATGGCTGGAGTGATCCCCCCAGTTCTTATGTCATCGTTGCCCCCCAAAGATGGAGTTGCTGCTTACTCAAGGACAGTAGCCTGAGAGACTGTGGTGGGGGGAACAATAACTCTTTGTGTCATGAGACTGGTGGGAAAACGTCCACCTTTCCTACTGGGCCCCCAGGGGCAGCCAGGAGTTGATGGGGTGAGTGGGTGAGAGATGTACCCCTGAAAGAGGTTAGCACCAGTTAGAGATAAATAACACCTGAGAAGAAAAACTTTGTGCTAGTGATGCCAAGAAGAACAGAAGAATCAATGAAGATGAGAAAGGGATAAAAATATTGTATGAGGACTCATACACTGATGTCAGAACACACTGTTTTCATTATACCGCTTAGAATATGATTTTATTGTTTATGAGATTTCCTGTGGTTGTGGTAGAGACTGAGATATAAAAACAAGCAAAATTATTCAGAGATATCTGCAGAGCCAGAAATCAAAGGAGAGCTGTCAGAGACCTTTCCAGGTACTGCTCACAGATTGCTTCAGGTAAGGCAACAGTACAACTATGTCCAGACACCCATTACAAAAAGAAGTGAATAGAAGAGCTCTTTCATGAATTACATGTGCTTGCTATTTGCCTTGTGAAATGCAGCTGTCAGAGAAGAAATTGGAAGAACTTTCAAGTTGCTGCTGCTTATCTGTTACCTGATATCTCCTACTGAGGAATTAGGCCATGCTTCAGATAAACTACAAGGAAAAGCCAAAATGCCAGGCATTTTCCAACTAATGAATTGTAAAACCTCAAACTTCTATTTCACATATTGCCATAATTCCTAGTTTGAAAGACCTTGTAGTTAAAGCTTAGAATCTAGGAAACTAGAATTTGAAGAATTAGAGAAGAGTTTCCAGATTTGAGTCCAAACTGCTTTTTTGATTGACCCTGATTCCCCTTTTTCCTCCCCAAACAGTTTTTGCTTTAAACTATCTAGTCAGCCTATCATACCTAGTTTGGAATGATGGCCTGTCATTAAAAACTCTTTTGATAAGTATAAGTTATTTACTACCCCTCACCCCCTTTGTTTGTTTGGTTGGGGTTTTTTTGGAAATAATAACTGTTGCACAACACCATTCCATTCCCAGAAGCACTGACAATCCTACCCAGAGCTAATCACAGTGTGGCCAGCAGTTTGAAGTTATTTTTTTCCTCTGCTCCTGCCTGATGAGACCCCACCCACAGGACTTCATCCAGCTGTGGGGCCTCCAGTACAAATATATATATGGGCTTCTTAGAGAGCATTGAGAGCAGGGCAACAAATCTCATCAGAAGGCTGGGGCACCTATCTTAGAAAGAAAGGCTGACAGACTTGGAGTATTTAGCCTGGAGAAGGGTCCAGGGAGGCCTCATTGACGTCTTTCAATACTGGAGGAGAATTTATAAGAAAAAGTGAGAAAGAATTTGAGCAGGAGATTCAAAGAGAGGATTACTTTCAGTAGACCCCTTCAAAAAGGTTTTTTTTGTTTTCCTTTTTTTTTTTTTTCCCTGTGATTTTATAATTCAATATTTTTTCTGTAGGTGTAACTTAAATTATAGATAAGGGCAGCAAAAGATATCAGTGGGGGAAAATTTCTGTAAGAAGCAGAAATATGGTCAATAATCATAAATTTCTTAATACATGTTCAGAGAAAGTGAAGTAGTAATGTTAGTAGAGGTACTAGGTAAAAACGAGTAAGAAAGGCATTAATAATTCAGATACACTAGATATATGCAAATAAATCTGTTATGTGACAAAAGAAATTATCATATTGATTTAAAAATTATATTTAGATTTAACTGGATGAATAGTAGACATTCTGAAAGTAAAAAAATTAAAAAAAATAAAATTAAAAAAAAAAAAAAAACAAGCAAACAAAACCAAAGTCAACAGACCACTGACCAAAGGGCTGTTAAAAGGATATATCAGTGGAAAATGTTGATAAGAATGTCTGATACAGGTTTTGGGAAATATGTTGTCTATTGAAAAGCAGATGTAATTCAGTCTATGCAATTTGCCCAGAGTAAGAACTGACTTGGTTATAGTCCAAAATATGTTCATAAAGAATGGATACTTTAGTCTTTCTATAACACTAGAATTAAAGTTGTCATAAGAAAGGGATCCATTATTTCCTGACCTAATTTGCAAAAAGAATCAGATGGGGCTGCTACTGCTTAATTTGAAGGCAAATGTGGGCCTCAAAGTATGTTTTACTTTTTCCATGTATATGATGCAAATTTGACACTGCAGGTACAAAATAGTTTCTATTTTGTGATAGTGGTGGGTATCTGAGTGAAAAAAAACCCAGAAAACTGCTGCTAGAGATGGAAGTTTGATTGAGACAGAAATCTGGCTGACAAATGGATATGTGATAGTCAGCCTATACAGTGAAAGTTTAAAGTTGGGGATCCTTGGATTCCCCTCTTAAAGTTCTCCTTTGTCCTGCTTTCTGAAATTTTCCTGTATCTCCATCTACAACTTGAACAAGGACAAATTGTTCATAAAATACAAGAAATGAAAGAATTACTAGGAAGCTCAGCAGCACATCCATAAAAGAGTGAAGACTGTGAGCCTCGTCCTAAAATATACTAAGGATATAATGAAATCTAATATTTACAATGGGAAGAGTGACTGCGTAGAATTATGTGGGAAGTGAGTACATTTTGTAGTGTAACATGAAATGTGTCTCAATCAGCCCATCATATTAAGTTAAATTATGTATGATAGAAGAAGTGCTTCAGAAATTCAGAAGGGACTTCAGTATTTACTTCAACAGGAGGAAGCTTGTAATTCATTTACAAAAATGAGTAGGAAAAAAACCCCAGTTATTTTACTTTTTAATATATTTAAGTGACTAATCAAAATCTGGAAAAATCTTTAACAGCACTCCTTTAATAGCAATCCTAAGGATCCTTGCAGATGAATTTATAAGAGTGAGTAATTGTCCAGAGGAATAAAAAAAGGCTCTGTAAATCTGTATACATTCTGTCACAATGGTGAAACAGACAGCATTTTCAAAGAAACACTTTGAATAGAAGTAAAAATGTCAAAAACAACACACTTGAGGAATGATCCTTTTAAAAGTTTGTGTCAAAATTCTAGGGAGCAGAAAGCAAAAAACATTCACATGGAATTTATTGTTTTTGCAAATTTATATTGTTACTGAAATCAACACAATGTTTGCAAGATGCTTTAGTGTTTTGAGCTTTGTTTCTAGGAGACAATGTAATAGTTTCACTAAAATAGCATAAACTGAAAGCAATGTTTTTTAAAAAAATAATGACGCTTCATTGTCTTTTTAAATGTAAACTTGGTTTTATAATTGATAATGTTCATTGAACTATAAATTGATGATTTAATTTGATGTCTTGGTTACACTGATGACTTCATAGAAACAACAGAGGCACAAAATATCCTGCATTTTCCATGCAAATAAAATAGTTAGAATACACCCACGAGGACTACCATTCTAAAATTTTTAAAGCGCTCATGTACAAAAACAATAATTTAGAAGGGAGAAATGGCAAAAAGTGCCTTTTCTGTCATCTGAATAATGTAGTATGACTCAAGCATGCAAGAAGACTCTGTAAAGAAGACAGAACTGTATAAGTGGTACCCATTTTAAGTGTCTTTAGGGTAATAATTAATTCATTAAAAGATGTGCTACCGTTGTTACAGAATGAGGAAATGAAAGAAATTTTGACATTTCCTTGTCTTAAGTTAGAAGTAGCAGACAGCTATCTTATGCAACCACTTTAAATAAAATAAATAAAATAAATGCATTGGTGTGAAAAATGAATGGAAACAAACCAAAAGCATTTATGAATGAAGGAGATTTTTCTGTATATTTTACATTTTGTATCTGGAAAAATGGGAAGAATTATTGTGTTCCTCCACAGTCATGAGTCTTGGTTGTGTTTTTTTGCTTGCAGTAAATATCCTAAATTTTAAAATGTGGGGGGTCATGTGAAAGCTACAAAAAATCCTAAAATCACTACAAAAATCTACTAATCTAAGTAAAAATATATGTAAATATTATAATTTTTATTCCATTTCAGTAGGAAAAAAAAATTCAGCTACATAGGGGGATTATTTTCCAAAAGTAACTTCTGAGAAGAGATTAAGGCAAGCAGTGCACAAACTACTTCGTGCAGTACATCCAGACCTGTAGGCAGCCAATGATTTAATTAAGTTAATAGTTTAGTAACTGCTATTAATCTTTGCACTAAAAGGGAAACAATAAATTAATATTCCCAGTTGGTTGGATCTGGACCTAAATCCTGAGAAGTGTAAGAAGCAGAGTATCTCCAAATTTCCTTCATTCTTTTCAAATTTTAATGAAGGAGGGAAGGAGGGAAGGAAGGAGAGAGAAAGGAAGAAAGGACGAAAGGAAGAAAGGAAGAAAGGAAGAAAGAAAGAAATCATTCTTGGTGAATTCTGGAAGATTTAAAAGCAGTTCATGACAAATGCAAAAAAATCAGTAAGAACAAAATTCAGAAGAAAAATTCTAGCAAATTTTGAGATTTTCAGTTAGTTGAGGGCATCATCATGATGCTCATGAAGGTTTGACAACAGGAGGATGCTTGACATACTTTGAAACATGAAGAAACATTCACACACCCTTTTTGCAGTGTCAGGCTTCTCAGATAATGGCTTATGACTAATGAGTGTGAAAAAGATCAGCAGATAGCTATGTACACATAGCCTGACATAGAGTTTTGTATCATTTTATTTCTTTAATGGATCTAATTTTAAAAAAAGGTTTTAATTAATAATCTATTTATTGTATGAGAGGGAATGTTTCTTTAATATACACTCCAGTTTAAGTTAGAAGGAGTTGTTATATAATGTAAATGCTTATTTTATGCCANGGGCAAAAAAACAATGGGAGAATTGAGAAATGCCTTAATGTTCAAGGAAAAAGCACATGGAATTTTCATCATCAATAGAATTGCTAACAGAATTACAGTATAGCATACATATTTCCCTATTTCATTCTGTTGGAAATCCTGATTAAAATTCTTTTTTACCGTGACCTAATGCCAAGAACTGACAAAGGAATAGAAGAAACTGCAAACAAAGTGCAAACTAGCACTCTAGGGAAAGGTTTGATGAGAAAGAACAGCATTACTACCATAGCAACAATCTGTCGTGTACACAGTTTCTGAGGTTTAAATGCAGCTTTATCAATTTAGTGGGTGAGGAAGGTGCCCAGCTGTAGTATTTTTATGTCTAAATCTTAAACTTTGGCTTCCAGCACTGGAGATATTTTTTTTTTTTGTGTTAAATCTG
>VWYP01026301.1:36732-76760 GCA_013400435.1 Pycnonotus jocosus
TCTATCTATCTATCTATCTATCTATCATATTATTTATCTATTTCTTTGGAATGTTGCATTTTACATTTTTCTAGACTTGGTCTCAAATATACATTCTGAAACTCATTGAGCAGTTTTAGTGGTTTTCTCTGACATCCCACCCTGCTGCAATATTTTTGGACACAAACCCCAGTTGTCTGGTATATTTATCTATCATCTGTATGACCAAAGAACACATCTCATTTAGGCCCCATTTACTTTTTGTGACAGGTGGAAAAAAAGAACTGCAGAGATGCTTCAAATTCCAATTTTCAGGCAAAATGTCTATGAAGAGAAATAAATTGGAGTAATGTAGATAGAGGTGTAGAATTCCAGCAGATTACAAAAATCTTAGAACATCACTCCTATATTTATATAGGAGATGTTTTGCCATTTTCATTGACTGACAATTTCCTTTTTATTTTTGCTGCTCATTAGCACTTCACACAGTACTAGTTCATCTTCCTGTCCAGCTATTCCAAAAGATAGATATTCTGTTTCTGTTGAAAACCTATTGAAAAAAATGTTGTTCCCATGAAATGAGATTCCAATTCTCGCTAACAAAATATTTTATTAAGAACAGGTATTGATGGTTAGAATACTCATCAGTGGGGTTTATTTAAAGAGGGAAAAAATAGGAAAGCAAATCAGGCCTTGAATATAAAGTGAAGTGATTTTTAACAATTTGAACATTTTCCATCTTTGGATTCTTGGTTTAATAAAATATAAAATAGAGAAGCTAATTAAGGTCAGTAGGGTTAATCCTCATGCAACCTGTGACAGTGATGCATGCCAGAAGGACTCCTAGACAGAAAGGCAAAGGAAGGGAAAAAATAAAAAAAAGGAATGTTGAGTAAAAGTGACAAAACACTGCAAGCTGCAGAGCTTCATAAATTACTCCTATGATAAAGGGGGAGGAAATGAAATGTCTTTTCCTGCTTCTATTCAAACACTAGCATGGTGAAATATGACTTCTGGAAACTCATTTCAGACTGCTAAAATATTTTCACTTTTACCAGCCGCTCTGCCTAGTGAAGTATGGACAGTTACTTTCTATGGTAGGTTTCTTTCACTCCCTCCAATCCATTCTAAATAACTATATATTCTTCCTACACACCCCTCTGTTGTGATCCTCAGGAAAAAGAAAAATGAAAACAGAATGGGACAGGATATAATTTTTTTTTTTCTCCTAATCTCAAGAGATTTTATCTTTTTGCAGAAACTGCCAGATTGCTGCAGGAAACAGCATACTGTTGCCCCTGTTTCTTACCATGGATATATTTCCACAGCAAAGGAGATACTCCACCATATTTTGGAGCCCCAATGCCACACCAGTTCCCCTTGTACCAAGACAAAGGAGCAGAAGAAAAAACAAGTGAGTCACAGACATTAAAGTAAGGGATTGGGTATGGATTTTCAGCTCTTGAGGCTGGAGGCATTCTAATTTCCTTTCAGTGTGAGGCCCAAGGGTACATCTTCTTATATTCTCCTTCAATTCAACTAGAAGGGACAAAAAATGTACAAGCAGATGGGATCTGTGATGTGTACTAACAACTCTCCCCATCCAGAGGATCAGGGGGCAGGAGTGCAAGAGGGCATGTGTGATCCACGGTTAAAATATCACCAGAGTTGAAAAAAAACCAGATAATGTCTCTGCAGAATTAACAAAGACCATGAATTCCTCCACTGTATGAATGGTACTGCTAAGGAATTTTGCACTAGAAGAAATAACATATCCCAAAACGCAAATATTGCTTTGAGAAGAAAAATCTACATTTATATTGTTTGGTTGCTACAAGTTTCTATATATGTGAAAGAGAGTAATTTCCTATGCTGGATGATTATCTTAATTAAAGTGTGCAGAAAAAAAAAAAAAATTAAATCAAAAGAACCACATAATATTTTTAAGAATACAGATATGAAAAACATAAACTTGTTCTAAATGTTTAGCAACCAGTGTTATGACTCACTTTGTGATTCAGGCAGCACTTATTATGTAAGACTGTTTATATTCTCTTCCAAAACTTGTTACTTCTTTCATGGCCTTTTATTCGGCCTACACCCTTAAAGAAGTGTATAATTTATTCTGTAAAACATTCTAGTTAGTTGGACCAATTAAAAATAACACTCTAAGTCTCTCTTTGTCTGTTTATTTATGTAGGGATTGACTAATTCAAAATATATTGAGAAGTGTTGTATTGACCTTACAGCTCTTTGCTCCCAAGCAAATCATCTAGTTATTTTTCAGTGATGCAATCCATTAATGTTATGTGACTCCTACATTCCTGACTGTATAATGATGCAGTTTCACACAGAGGAAATGGCAATAACTTTTCCCAGAATGCCTTGTAGCCTGATGGTTAAGACCTTTCTTGGACTTCAGAGAGGTGAATTTTCTCCAGCTTTTGGAGAAAAACAGAACTGAGGCTTCACGTTTCCGAGCACAGAACCCTGGCAGATTTCTGTTACATAACTGATGGATACCAGCACTGGCTACCTTTGATAAATGCACACATTGAGTTCAGTGCCTACTGAAGGACACTCATCAATATCGAACATTTCTTTCAGCTAGCTCTAGGCAGTGCTTCATTTAACACACAGACTGGTTGGCTCAGGCTTTGGATTAGTCTAACTTAATGGACTGTCAGGGGAACCCAGGTGCATTCAGCTTCCAAGGTGTCATGCAACTCATGTGCTTAAATATTAAGTCAAGGCTAGTTATCTTTCTAAACAAAAGAAGAAGAGCTTCCAAAGAAAAAATAATTCCATCCTAAAATCACTGTCCAAAATAACTTTGAGAAATCCATCTCTGTAAACTGGTTTTCTTTTTTAGCTGTCTAAAATTAATGAATCGTTTGGTTTTGGTGGTTTGGAGGAGTTGTTTTTTTTGTTTGTTTGTTTGTTTTTTTAGTACAATGTCTAACTTGTATGTCACAAAGCTTGAGTCAAAGTATAATATAACTAATCTCAAACCTTAAAATGAAGTTTCTGATAATATTGATAAGCAAGATCCAATATCATTTCACTTATACAAGATACATGAATTCATTTCCAGCTTGAATAAAACAGAGTAATATGTGAGAGATATAATTTAAGTAGCTGCTTGTTCATGACCTCAGGCTTAGGGAGAGATATAACACACAAACCTCCAGTCTTTAAATCTCCTGTCGTTTGCAGAGTGCTCAGTACCTGTTTGCCTGTGTTCACATTTAGCTTGCTGATAGTTTTGGCTTCTAAATTTCAGTGTTGCTGGAGTCTTGTTGACTTTAACAAAAAAACAAAACCTAACTGTCTTATGAATAAATTCAAGTTTAACTGGCTTCTGTTTCATTAGTTGCTACTTTTCTGACTATCTGTATCTGTGGTGTCTTCTCTTGTTTATTTACTGTATCAGTCATGGACTCATTTTACATTGTCTCACTACTAACAGTGTTCATCAACAGCAATCAAATCCTTGATGAAATCTGCATCTCTTTGTGTCAAAATTATTGTTGTTGGTCATTGAAAGGGAGGACTAAGAAAGAGGAAGAATCCAGTATGTAATATTCTCATTAAAGCAAAATGGAATCTCAACAGAAAGAATTGGTTTACTTTGAAATTATTTCAGAACAAAATTACTTCATTTTTATTACAAACAGCGAATATGTTTTTTATACATTAAATAAATATTTTAATTACACTGATAAGTCTAAAGGATTGATTCACTTCAGATTTACATGCATGAAATAGCAGGCAGCTTTCATTTCAGCTATTAACAATAGTTTATAATTACGTTTGGCCAAAAATAAAAGATCTCTTTCCTTACAGGCTTGACTCTATTTTAAATTTATGAATTTGTCACTATTCATTGACTAATAAAGCAGATAGGTACAGAAAATCAAAAAAAAAATCTTTTGTGGAATTGTATGACTTTTATCTTTAGACTGCTTACATTAGGTTACACAACATATTTTATTTATCTTTGTTGTTTAAGAAAACCTCCAAATTCATGTGTGAATAGACTTGGGAAAAGGGAAAAATATAGATATTTTGGGGTATATGCTTATAGTTGAAAACAGTTATTGTATAAGTGAGTGTATATAAAGTAAATTTTGGTTTAGTCTTTTAATTTTTTAAGATTTTCTTTTTTCAAATCAATGCACTTGCCAAAGATATTGCTACAGTCTGCTCATGAAGGTATAACCACAGTCTCCAATGTAGAAAACACTGTAACACTTTAGGTGCGTGAAAGATCCTCTATAAAAAAGTCCTATAATTCTCATTTACCTATCATTATTACTTTGAAACATATGTGATTTTTTGTGTGTGTTATAATGTGGAACCATCACTAGTAAAAGGAATAATAAACTGCAGAACTTTTGGTCTATTCCTTTAACAGATGAATTTTTTCTCTTTTACTTGATGTTCTCTTCCTTCTTTTTACCTGTTCTGATGACTAACACTTTTATTCTTAAATCTATCTGATGACTTTTTCATTAAAAGGATAAAAAGATTAAAAGATCTTGTAAAGCATTTTTCTGAGCCAATTACAGTTTTGCTACTAAACAGCAATAAACCTGTTTCAGCAGTAATTGAGACATTGTTATTGCACATATTGGAAAATTTTCTGTCAATTTTGGGGGCTGAGAGAAAGAAAAAATTAAAAAAAACCCCAAAAACAAACTAAAAAGACAATGAATTAGAAAGTCATTGTATATTTACTTGATTTTCTGCTCAAGATGAGAGGAAGAGTCTGAAAAAAAAAAAAGCCTTTATAGCAGAGTATTTAAATGATTTTAATAGTGTTCTGAAGTAATCATTCTCTTTTCTCTTCATGGCTGGCCAGTGTATGGAGTAAGATAAACCCTAGGAATTATCTCTTATGGTTGTTTTTGTGTCCATCATTGTCCTCTTTCTAGTCTTTTTGTGGATTTTTAATTCACTTGTGTCTTACTGTAGGTACTTGTTTTACATAAATTCCTCTAAACTTGTTACAAATTTAACTTATTTTCATTGCACATGAACAAACAACTGTCTTTTTCTAAATTTGATTTTGGTTCATAGGATTTTAGAGGAAACTTTTGTAGCAATATTTTACTTCTGCATGAAGCCAAGTTTCTCTCTTTTTGTTATTATTGTAGCAATATTTCTGACTTATCAGGCGTAAAACGGATGTAAAAGAGAAGAATGCATTACCACTGTAATTATCAATGGAAAAAACCCAATGAAAGTCTTAATTAACTCTGTAGTTTTACTAATTACTAGCTAGAATAGGAATGTACTTTCCACTTTATTGAAAACAAACAGAGTACGACTGAATGTAAATTTAGAAAATGGAAATTCTGTAGTGTTGCTTCTTAAGCAAGCTTGATGTTTCAATATTATGGAGATTTGTGTGACTGAAAAAACAATTGAAAGGTAATCCAATCTTGGAATGGTTCCTTAAAATCACATCCTTTTCATTTTTTATAAGTTCCAGTTTACCCTGATTTTTCTCTACAGAAACAATATCAGAAAGAAATCTTGCAAGTCTAAACCATACCCCAATACCTTTTGCTCATTTGCAGCTGACGGCTCCCATTCACCAGTGAAGAGAGCCTAGGTAGCCCTGATAATTCTACAGCCATACAGTGCAATTTTTCTTTGGGAAAAGAAGAAAGCAAGCACAGAAAATATCTAGTCTGTCATAAATTTAGAAGTATAGAAATACCTATTTAAGCCTGAGTGGGTTATCTTAAGCTCTCTATATAGTCAATAAAAAATAGACACCTTCAGAACACAGCTCATCTCTTTCTATTTCTCTATGGTAAATTAGAAGACTCATTCCCAGAAGATGAAAAAGATGGAAATTTCTTTTTTAAACACAGCTATTCTATTGCCTGCAAGTTCATAGAATTTTAAAAACATAGAAGAAACAAGTAAATTTTAGAAAAAGAATAGATATCTGGTTTTCACATCCTTTTCCTTTTTGATTGATATCACCTTTACTGAACAAATAAAGATTTCAGGGATGATAATTCAATTTTAAAAATACCCACATCCTAAAATGTTTGAGGTATTATTGAGCTTCCAAGTTACCTGTTTAGGATTTGCAGATATGACACAACATCTGAAGGAGATTCATCCTCTTCTGAAATGATAACTAGAAAAAGGAGGAACAACTCTGAGCATATTAAATGAGCTAGGCATCCGATGGGAATCAGCAAGCTATAACTTCATATGTCTGCAATGCCTTTATGTGAATTGGTTGTCTGAGGTCCCATTTCCTCAACAAAGATTAGGGGAGGAAATCACCCATAAGCATTTAATATCCTTTTAGACGCTCTAGTACATGAAAGATATCATTTGACTTGTGTGACATTTTGCTGACACAAGTTTTAAGGGAAAATCAGAGCCCTTGCATATGCTAGATCTAGGACACTTGTAATGGCACTGAAATTGTATGTCATCTGTTTAAGCTATTAATGTATATGTACCATGTATGTATGTGTGTATATATGCTCGTATATACACTCACAAGCACGAAGAAACTCTCAAAATGTTTCAGGGATTAGTATGCAATATTTTATAGTTAAAAAAATACAGGAAGAAAGAATGTAAAACATGCATGTACATAGAAAATACGTTAGTATACATTGCTTTGTGTTTGCAGAAAAATGGCAAAAAATATATAATGGAAAAAAGATTAAAAAGTAACACCGTGAGAGATTGAAATATTTCTGGTTACTGACTCCAGCAACTGGCCATTTGCAAAAGCAGCAGGGTGCTTTGCTGAGGCCAGGTTTGTGCCAGCCACCCCAAAACCGAAGGGGAGGAGGAGAAGAGTTTTGTGTGTGCAGTGATGAAACCTCTGATCCACATGCGACAGGGGGAGTGAGTACCCACCATCGGAGGCTAGAAACTGGGATTTGAGCCAGGTAAGGATTCAGAAGGCTGGTAAGAAGCAGAGGCAGGATAGTGGTTTTTTGTCATGCAGTGTCCTCTCTTACACAATTGGCTCACTCACGAAACTGCATTATGTATTTACTAACTGATCCTTGGGTGTTCTTTCATGGTAATCTGCCCCAAGGGATCTTTAAGAAAGAACCTGAGCTGCCCCTGCTGCCTACAGGGCTGGGTGCTAGCTAAATTTACATAAGGGATTGTTCTTATACTTTTGTCCTCCCATTTGTTTGTTTGTTTGTTTGTTTCAATCCATTTAGGAAATTATTTCTTTGGGGTAGTATCCATGTTCGAGGAAAGTACTAATCACACTCATGGGTAATATAAAACTAATAAATGACACCTCTCATGGGCTTGTGCAGAAAACAGGTATACTGCTGAATATGTAATTCTCAAAGAATTTTCTGAAAGCGAGACAGCTATCACTATAGAGATACTAAAATCCTTTGTCACATTCACTAGGGACAAAAGGGGCTTATGTAAAAGAAAAAGAACAGACAATCTTTTTGAGATTTGTAGACTGTTGATATGGTTTGAAATGCTCAGTGTGTCAAACTTATTGATCAAAACATCCTAAACAACTATTACATTCTTTGAAAATAACACAAAGACCTCAGTAAAATGTATTGACTGACCTCTTTTACTTTGAAGTCAAAGACTGCTTCCTCATGGTGCATTGGCTTGCTATTTATTTTTCCTTGTAAGATATTGACAACAAACATTAACTCATCAGGACCAGGCCAGGGATACTGAAGTAGGAATGAAACAAATGAAACATTTTTTTTTTCCCACCAGCCTATGAAGTATGTGTGTTTATGTGTACTTATCTATCTATCTATCTACCTGTCTGTAACTATGTATTTTCACTTTTGAGATGCATTCTAGCAATACTAGCAATGCCAAATTCACTCTGTGTGTGCCTCATGCTATATATTCTACTCTCAGGTTCTGGCCACAGCTAAGATTTACCACATCTATTGGTCTTCCCAGAGACCTTTGTGTAACAGCTCTTCATTTCTACAGAGTTTATCTGCTAAGCTGTCAAAAGGAGTTTTCCAGGTTCTCCCTATGATCACTAAAAAAAGGCAAAATCCTCTGAATTTGTCCATGGCCTGCTATATAAGCACACAGCTGTGGGTAAGCACACGGAAGTAGGTTTTTGGATAATGGGATAAGATGAAAAGAATATATAAAAAAAGAGATGAAATACAGAGGTAGGAAGTGTGGGGAAAGGAGACATAGGAAAGCAGGAAAAAGAAAGCAAAGAAAAAAAAAACACAAAGAAAAAGAGAAGAAAAGTGAAGAAAAATTAAGCAAAGCAAAGCAAAGAGATAGATGTGATTTATAGGTAAGTTTTCGTGCCCTAAACTATAGGTTTCTCACTTTCTCTGCAAATCGGTTATAATGTGCAGTCCATTCTTACAAATCTTTCTGGAGATTAGTTGGATGGCCTCAGAGGTCTTTGGTGATTTTGATCCCCTCCTACATTTCCCAACCACTTTTCAGCCTCATTCCTGAACTTGCACAGTGCTCTGTTTTTCTTATTTCCAGAAACATGTGCAAGGACATTTGCCCAGGAAAAATGCTGCCCCTACCTCCTCATGGCCCCTTTCTCCAGCCAAAACTTCTTCTTTCTTGGAGCTGTTATTACAAATGATCCTTGGTTGGCGCCACAGCCAACATAGGAGCTATTGGCCCCTATGTTCTGGGATTCTACAAGATTGATCTTCATGCTGTCTCCTTCCAGTGGCTTTATTAAAACTTTCCTACAGAAAATTATCAACAAAAGTGGTAGCAATATCTGTAACATCTAGCTAATGTGATGACATTGCAAGCAGTACTTTAAAGACATTAGACATTAAAATGCAGACCATGGTATCTGCTAAGCTTTTCTGTCCTGGGAATCTAGACACAATGGAGCCATGTCTAACTTTAACCACTCTGTAATTATTTCTTCCAAAGTTAAGAACAAAATATACTCATTTGACTTTTTAAATTTGTTTAAGTTTCTTTTGGTTTAAACAATCACCCATAGGGCTTTTATCATTAACTTTTGCACAACAAATCAATACACAAGATTGTTTCAAAGTCAGTATGGCATTTTCTGGAAAGTCTAGAATTCACTAGAGATTGCCTTGCCCTAGGTAGTCTATTTACTTCTCATCATAACATTTGTAGATAATCCATCTCTAGCGTCAGTGTTTTTGGGGAAGTAATTTTTGTTGTTGTTGTTGGTAGGAGGTTATTTATATCTGAACTGTGTCCAGGTAGGACCATTAAATACACGGTTTGGACCTTTTTCCTGTGTCGTAGACTCTTACACAGATTAAACTGCAGCTTGAAAAATCAGTTTGGTTTTAAACTGAACCCACAGACACAAATTCTTCAAGATATTTAACTAAATGCTTTGCTTCTTTTTCATGTTAAATGCAAAAACTTACCTCTTTTTCTCTACTAGCAAAGTGATGAAAGAGATTATTTTGAAAAACACAGTAGTAAAATGCCCTTAACATCAAAATACTAAAAGTGGAAATATCTTTTCTCTTTGTTAATCTTCAGTTTATTTCTGAAATTTTGGAATTCTTCTTAAACTTAGTGTACCAATGCTAACCACATCAAAGCTGCAGAGATTTTATCTCTTTTTTTCCCTCTGTGTCATAGCCTCTCTTCCACAACAGAACAGATTTTTATAAGTAGGATTTTTATGATGATTTTCTTTTTTGATAGTTACTCACATTGTTAAATCTTACACAGTCAGCATTAACAGAAGAACATGCTTTTAGTGCACAGAACAATAAGAAATTACTTCAGAATGAAGATACACATGTAGAAATAGAATTATTACATTGTCATCTTGTTCTTAAAAGGTGTTTCCATGTAGAAAATAAATCTCAGCATATTAAGTTTAAAAGATATTCTGCTTTTTGTGACAGTCTGGTGCAGCCAAGGTAATATTGTCTACAACTCACTTCATGTAAGGAACTGAGGATTCTTATGCATTTTAAATGAGAAGATATATTTAGAAAATGATGACATGAACTTCTTTAAGGGAGGTTAGAAGTGTAGCATTTGTAAGTACAGTTTTTGAAAGGGCTGTTCTTTATTTTCTGCTATTACTTGTTTAGGTTGCCACACAAGCTATGAGAACAAGGCAGAGAATCAAACCAAGAGTCACCACTATTTAAGTCACATAGCAGGAGACATAGATGCTTAAAAGAAGAACAACAAAAACAGAGGTGATATTTCTCCTTATATTCTTCCATTTTCCCTCTCATTTTCACTTAGGAGGATTTCCTGAGCTGGATTTTGTTTTTCACATTTTATCTGCCTCAGTGTTGGGATTTTTTAAGTGGTCTTTTTAGGTGTACATCGCTTCTTGCATCCACAAGGAATTCTTTGTAAGGCACTCACAGAATTATTATCTACTGAGTGAACAAATAATTTTTGAGGTTTTATTTATTTAAGTGATAGTGTGCCAACCTGAACATTTGCAAATTACTTTCTTTGGTATATGTATGTGTATGTATGGAATACTGTTGCCTGAAATAATGGAGCCATTTCTGAGAAAACTTACTTCAGAATTGTGTGTTGACTGGTACATCTCAATGTCAGTGTTTGTCACTACTGTTGCAGGATCTGTGTTGATTTCAGAATGCAGCTTAAACGTATATTTCAAATTCTTGTTCATTTTGTGGGGAATATTTCTATTTTAGTTTTTAATCATTCGTTGGCTATGCATTTTTTGTCAGTTTTGCAGAGAATATTTTAAATCCTCAATATGAACATCAGCTGCTACCAAAGTGGTTATATTTTTCCTTCTGGGATGCTCTCACAGCTTTGGCTGGCAGAGCTACTGAGAATATATCCTCCTATGCATTCTGAGTCAGAGTAAATTTTCTTACATGTGGCTCAGTAAAACCTTAATTTAAAAAGCAGTAGAAAGCTACCAGTAGAGTGTAGTCAATAAGAAAACCTCAGTTCTCAAACAGATTGGAAAAATTATCTTTAGTGATCTTTAGAAGAAGCTGTTAGAGAACCTATTACTATAAGCTTCCATTCAGGGGAAGCTTTGATAAGAATTGACCTCTGGGGCCAGCACTAAAGATATTGTCATTATTTGTTTACCTAATGTTCTCTTGTTCTAGGTTAATTTCCATTAAGTGCTTTCTATGCTGTTTTTTACCTCATTAAAATAATACATTTCCCTGAAGCTACAAGATTTACAGTACAAATTCACAGATTTCTCAATCCGATTGTCCGTGTTTTGCTAAGGCACTTGGTGAAAATCACTGATATCTCACTTCTGAAGGCTGAGCTTTCCTGCAGATGGAGAAAAGTATGTACCAAGATTATTTGTGATATCAATACTTGAAGTGCAGGTTGTTATAATCTCAGTTTACTGGACTTCATTGGCTATGGTAAAAAAGATTCAATGTTCATTTTCAAGATGCACTTTAAAACTTTGAGAAGTTTTAAAAGGGCAAATGAACCGTAAAATGTGAATGACTGTTAGCCTTGGATTATGCTGCTTGATTAAGTTGATAATAACTGCTGGTCATTTTGAGGTGAAAGCAGGATCGTCGTTTCAGGTGTATGGAAAATCAAAAAATGGTGCTTAGTTTCTCTAGTATACAGAAAGTATAATAAAGAATCTTAATTAATGGTAATTGTGTTTGACTCTAAAAGACTTCTATAATTTTGTATATTGATTAAAAATACTTTTCTTCCTGGGCTATTGTGTCTGTTTCTCTTAACTGATGTTAAAAATTATAGCAACCAGTGTTCCTCTGTAACAGTGGCTTTCAACCTCCTTCAGCCCACAGATCCTGGCAGAACTTAAACTGGACCCTATATAAAAAAATTAAACTAACTGGCAGTTGAGTTAATTGTTTTTCTTACTTATCTTTCACAGACTCCATTTTTGTACTTCATAAACCTTTACAGATCCATGTAACACTGCTTTAAAAAACATTATTCATATTGTCCACTATCAACTAAACCAAACAATTCAATCCAATTCTTTATCAAAATTTCAGTTGCTCTATCTAGGATTGAATGAAATCCAATCCTTTTGTCTGAGTGACAATGTGGAATTAAGGCCTGAATTCACCATCTGCACCTTCTATTAGCTATTTATACATGTATCTCCCATTACTATCCAGGCTTTGGGCATAGCATCAATTTGGTTTAATGTCCCATAAGATGCAATGTAATAAAAAAGTAGTCTTGGCAAAGAATTAGCTCAACATTAAGTGATAACTAAAGGCATCCAAAAATAGCTAAAGACCTCCAGAAAGCATTTTCCAGTGTGTGATATCATTGGCGATGTATGCTTTGTGTGATTTGACTAGTGCCTAGTGTAGCCCGTGTCTGACAGATACAAATTCCTGCCACACTTCCTTCTTTCCATTGCCTGATTGGCTCCATAGAGATACTGTCCAAACTGCCAGCCTCATTCAGAAGGAGGGTGTATGAAATGGCCCATAATGAGGCAATTAAATCCAGACGCTTCTTTAGACATAACAGATTAGCAGCAGATAATAGGGACACTGTCTGATGTGCTTGAGAGGGAAGATCACCAGGACCATCCTGGTGTCTAGGGGCCTGGAAACATTCTTATGAGAAGACATGATGTTCCTCTGATCATTTGGCAGATTCTCAAACAAGAAAATATTTCATTTGTATTTTATTCCATTGTATTAGATTGTCTTCTATTTTCTATCATTTTACCTAATTCTCCTCTTTCTATCTTTCCTTCATTGTCATATTCACCCCCAAACCATAACTTACATAAACCTCTCTTATTTCAGAGAAAATAGAAAGAGTTTCCTATAAAACTAATAAGATGTTGAATTGTTTGACAGTAGTTGGTTGGGAGGCAGTATTTTATTATCAAAAAGAAGGGAAAAAATGAAAATATAAAGCTTAAAACTATTCATAGGAAATACCTTAAACAAGAATACAGGTTTCAGAAGCATAACGGCATTATATCCAAAACTGCAATCTGAAAACCGCATACTCATATGCCATAGATTTTCACATTTTCCTAATTTACAGGTATCCTCCTTGTGATGAGCAGAAAATAGACATCCGAACATGTTTCAGTAGTCTGGATGTATAAGTCCTGACATTCTTTTCACTCTGCCAAAGTAGCTTTCATGTTTTTTAACGTGTCTCCATTTCACAATACAATATCCAGACCATTCTGGTAGCAGCGAAAAGAACTCACATTTGGCATTGCGCAATAGATAATACATGCTCATTGTAGGCCTGTAAACTTTTCAATGAGAGAGATGCATGCTGCTTTATATTGTTTTCTGCAGCATGTAGAACACATCAGTGGCTCACCAGCTGCCTGCTTTAGTGTCCTAAGATTGATCTATAAAGGCCTTTTTCTACTCCCTACTAAAAGATCCCATCCACACATTCAAATGAATAAATAAAATATATAGATGGACTAAATCTACCTCACAAGGATATGCTAATCTTTGAACAAAAACTGAAGGACATATTCCAACATTCTTTCTTAGGGAGGGTTTCTACGTCTTTTCATTAAGTGTCCTGGATTTTTTTACAATATTCCTCTTAATTAAAATGCCCACAATATTATACTCTTTAAAATCTCTTCTGAATGGCAGCACTTTGAGTAACTCTGTGTATGTTACAAAACGCATGGACATACTTTACTCATTCTCTGGTTTCAACTTTGTGGCAAGACTTCTGTAGTTACTAGAAATATAGCTATATTTTAATACCTAAATATTAATTGTCCCTTTCTAACCAATGCATAAGAAACAGACCCCATTCAGCAACATTAACTTGTCTTTTGATTGCTGGTGGAATTTCCAGATATTCTATCACTTAGCAGGACAACACAGTTAATATGACTTATTAAGGTGCAAAATATTTGTTAAGATCAGGTAACAGATTATGATCAGCTTTGTTCCATTAAATGTGTTAAAAAGTTTTAAAGTACTAAAGGATAAGGAAAAAATATGGTATGGAGAAATTACCAGATTGTTACTCTTACATAATGTTATGGCAATTATATAGGGGAAATTTGTCCTGGGATGCATATTTATCTTTTACTCTTACAGTTAAATGCACTTGTTATGCTCTTTTGTACTCAGAAATCCTTTATGTTGCCTCACAGGATTGTGTGAGCTCAGCAGTTTACTCATGTACCATAAGAAACATTTAGGATGCTTATCTACTGTAACTGAAAATGATAATGAATATTTTTTTCATGTCTACGTGATCAATAACAGAAAAGTCCAGGTCAGAGGTAGGAAACAGACATTCATTAGTACTCATGCTGTAATGTGAGTTCTCTCTTATTGCAGTGTTGCTGGCAAGCTAAACCTTAAGGCAGGAAGACGGGGGAAAAAAAAAGGGAAAAAAGCAATTCTGGTTATTATTTTCCATGTCACACTGTGGAAAGCACAGCTCAGCTTGAAGGAAGGACTAATAAAGATTTGTTGTCCTTCCCCACAGAGAGTAAAAGACAGACCAGGAGAGAGAAGAAAGAAAATCACGAATCATGCCTCATATTTTTGGCTCAGTCCTAATACAAATTAAAATGGTGAAGAAAAGGAAAGACTTCTAACATCTCCTTTCAGGGATTAAGTTGTGTTCTTCACACATTGTCTGTTCTTCTTTCTTTTAGATTCCCCTCTACACTTGTTAGAAAGACGAAAGCAAAAGAATAACTTAGGCTAGTTTAGAGCTCTTGTGTGATAACTTTTACTGCCCTTATTCTGATCAGGCAGCATGCCCAAACTTACTGTATACAAATCTTGTGAGTTTCTAAAAGTCAGAACAAGACATGTAAACTAACAAAAAACTAGGGTGTTCCATTCTGGAGCCTCTTTGCAGCACTTTTGAAGAAATGGGCTCTTTTTCTTTCCTTAGATTCGAAATACATTTATTAGGTGGTGGACTATTAGTGTAGTAAAAAATCTTGAAAGAGCAACACCAAAGTTATAATTTCATCTCTAGAACTATCTTGGAAATAGATTTGGATATAAATGCTTGGATAGAAAATACATCTTTAAATAATTAGCAGTTCAGATATCAAAGGGTTTAGTCTTCACTTTTTTTTTTTTTTTTTCCTTTTTTTCCCATGCTGTATGGTTACAGCAAAATTATTATGAAGTCTTTTTCTTCTAGCTTTAGTAATATGATAGGGACCAAATATGATGAAACATTTTGGAGGCTGATTCATCTGATATCAGAATATTTATTTTAGATTGTGTTTATCATGGGGCAAATAGGATCCCTGGTGCACCTTGAAGGATTTTTCCACTCCTCAGACAAAAGGATTTGTTAGATAATGTGTCAATTCTCATGGAAGAGTCTTGTTTCAGTGGAAGTAAAAAAAAAAGAGCAAGGAGAGAGAATGTTTATTGTTCACTTTTGAACTTCATGTTATCCATTTATGAGCATGATCTGCCTAGAGAAATGTATTTGTTTTTATCTCTTTTTCTATTTCTAAATGAGGTTAAGGAAATTATTTCTGAAACAATGACTTTTAAAGATGATTGCCTTTAAACCTTTATAAATTACAGAAGACATTAATAGAAAGACTCTGTATTTTAGTGGTTTTCCTTTTTAACAAGTCTATTACTAATAGTAATTTCTTATTGCTTTAGCAATAAATTTTCTAGCGCATTAAATATGAGGTAATTCACTGACCAAAGGATATTAAACAGATTCAATTGTCCTCTAAAAATAGAAGCAATGGATTCCCAATCCCTGAAACTTGTAAAATATGTGAACTTGAAGAAAAGGCCACAGATAAAAATAAACCACAAGGAGTATTTTATGTACCAATGTCTTTATAAATAATTGCCACAGGTAATGTTATAGTAACAGTAGTTGTAACAGTAACAGTAGTTTTAGCATATTGTCTTAATGATAATGAACTTTTTCTTCTGCTTTGATTAGAGACATGCTTCTGCCACCAACTGAACCATTTTCTTCTAACAAGCTGTTGTTTTTCTCTTCTGTTTAGAGAAAGATCAGAGATGTAAACATTGAAGATATAATAGAGCTTTGAATTCTGTTTCTCCTGAAAAAAAAAAAAGTATCTTCACAAGGAAATGTTGCTACTATATTTATTGTCATAGTCAATGAATGAATGATAATTTTTTTTCTAATTTTCAATCAATGGATTTTAGAGTATCTGCCTTAGAAAGCCTACTTCTACTCCATAATTTTTGTAGGTCTTTGAACTGCACCTCTCCTAATTTATTTTAAAACAATTTGAGCTGATAGCATTTGTACATATGTGGCGTTAACCATTGCTTCATTATAGCTGATTTACTGAAAGGAATATGACCATCAATCCATTCAATTAGAAGTTTGCCAAGTAAAATGCAAAATTATATGGTGTCCTGGTGAGGGCAGCAAAACATTCAACATACATGCTCTTAATAAGCCAGTTGCTGTTCTATGCAGACTAATTCAGAAATTGCAAATGAGAGGAACGTATGCTTTCTGATTTAGCAATACAAGCTAGGAAGGTGGATTTTTCCTTTTTTTTTTTTTTTTAATCACTGCCTATGTTTGTATAATACTAATGATAAAACTTATACTTTTTTAAACTTACATCCCAAATTATAATGTGCATGCAGTTGAAAACAGATTCAGTATTAATCTCAAAGGACAGTGGAAAAGCTGGAAGCAGCCTGATTTTTTTTTTCCCTTCTTGCAGCTTGATATACACTACTAAAAAATACTTGACCTATGGTTTGGCTGTCTCCTACAAGATCACATTATAATTTCTTGAATTAGTATAAGTGCTAAAGTAATTCTTTGAAAAATTATTCTGATTACCTGGAAAATGTAAAATGAGGAAGTATCCTGAAAGTAAAACTCAGGACCTAAATAAGTAAGTAAATAAGCAAATAAATAAGGAGAAATTTACTCCTCTCCCTTTTCATGATTCTTCCAGTAAACTCAAATCATACATTTTTATTTTAGGTAGAAACAACTATCCAAAATGGAAGTCAGCTACTAGTTGACAAATATTTAATATTATGCAAACTTTAATGAATAGTTACATTTTTATTTTTTCTCCTGAAATGGAAAGAAAAGAGAGCTATATATGTAGACTCTGTAAGTATCTATTAATTTTACTTATATGCACTAAATTTGGCTTCCTTTTTGCCTGATTTCTTTCAAAAGCTGTGATACATATGCTGAAAAAAAATTTACATGATGTGCTCTTCTTAAAAGGAAAACAATAATGTTATGCTTCATGCTGAGCAATAAACAAAAAAGATTTTTAGAGAAAATATGATATGCAAAACATATTTGTTGGGCTTATATTTGGAATTATTTCTAACATGCAGCCTCAAACTAACCTAAAATATTAATTGCACTTCATGTTTAAAAAATTATTGTTAAACATATTTTTGGGTTTATATTTGAAATTATTTAAAACATACAGCCTCAAACTAACTTAGATCCTGAATTTCACTTTATTTTTCACACTTGTCTGTAGCTCTGTGCGATGTGAATGTTTTGATTTTTTTTAGGATATGTGTTCTGTTTAGAAAGAGAAGAAAAGAATTCAGATTTTTAAAAGTTTTTTTTCTTTTTTAAAAAAGAAAAACTGTTAGGTTTGGTTTCACAAATACAAAATAGTCAGAAATTTAAAATGATACACAGTTATTCAGCTCTTAAAATGTCACTGTGTAGAGTATTACTTGAACATTTATTGCAAGATTACTTATTTTTCCTCTTTTTTAAACTTTTTGTTGCTGTTATTTATCTAGCATTGTAAACATCATTATTATTATATAACTTTCCTGAGGCTATTATTTGTAAGGGTGAAGAGCAAGAACTGTAATGTATTTTTAAACATATACAGGTGTAAATCTTGATACTCTTTGCATTCTTTCAGTTATTTTTGAAGTACTGCACAATATATTTCTTTAAGAAGGATGCTTAATATACTTAATTCATATTATTTGAAAAATTAAGATATTAATATTATACCTATATAAGTAAATAAGTAACCTGACGTAAAAAAGATAAAGTCTTGACTAATATGCGCCAATTTGCTGTCTTTCAAAATAAGTGGTAGGTAAACTGCTGCAGATTAGCTGCTTGCCATGGTACAAAAATTAATTTTTTATTGCTTTTCTAATCACATAATCGTTTACCTGAAATTTCTAGCTGTAAGGTTTTCAGGGAAAAAAAAAAGGAAAAAAAGAAAAAAGAGAGAACTCATTAAATCTAACTAACTTTTAATATTAAAAAATCTTTCTAATGTATTAAAAAATTAAGAGATTTCATGAGTACAGCTGTATAATCCCCACACAAGGGTACAGTTCTCTCAGGTAGTATCATTCATCCTCCTGTTTAGACCATTAGCACTGATAGTTGTTCTTGCTCTCCCATAGAATGAAGAGCACATGGATAGAAGGACTTCTGGATAGCACGTGCATTAGAACTCCTCTGTGGAAAAGCAGAGAAAGACTTAGCAGAGGTATTTTTTGACATGGTGCTGCTCTGTGTTCTTCAGTGAAGGGTTTCAGAGAGGTAAGGGTACTAAAGGGATCAAGGTGTGCTAAGAGAAGAGAAACTTTGATGTAGAGGGCTTATTTGCTTTTTGATTTTTTGCAGTTATAGTTTTTCAACCGAGGAGGATAGTGTGAGGAAATAGGGAGAGAAAAAAGAGAAATGGAAAGAAAGATAAATTCTGTTAATGAAATCAGAGTTTCTGCTTGTGAAATGTAGTAAATCTCATTTCACCTTGCAGTACTTTCTTTTCTGTTTTTTCTCTATTGAGGTCAGTGGTCAAGACTTCAAGCTAGCTTCATGGCTTTGAGGAAGACTGAATGAAAAGGATAAGGTAAAATAAAATCAGTCATAGTGGAACCTTTGATTATTTCTATCCAAAATAAAGGAGGGAGTGAAAAGTATAAAAAGCCATAAAAAGGCCTCTGAAATACTGAAAAGAAATAAAATTCCTTCCTTCCTTCCTTCCTTCCTTCCTTCCATCCATCCATCCATCCATCATCCATCTTCTATTATTAATAATTCTGAAGGGACTGTAGGCAGGTCAAACTGGGATCATGTGTGCGCATACATCATCACAGATTGGTGCAAGAAGTATATTTATAGCCATTTACATACAGATCAATTCTATTTTTTTCTTCCAGAATGCAAACCCCTTTTTCAAGACTTGCAGAACTGCCTCAGGCTGGGATTTGTGGATGATATACACAGTGCTAGATGTCAGAGGTCGTAACCCTATTATTCATGTGGAGACTTTACTTTCTCTCTATGTCCTCCTTGACAAGATTAAGTTGAGCATGCTCAGCTGGAGAAAATGGAGCTAAAAACCAGAGCATAGCAATCACTGTTCTGCAGCCTGTGATGGCAACTAACCTTGCTAATGACAATGGCACGTGCTCTTCTTAAGATCTACCTGACTAAAATAGTTGTCATCCCAGGCAAATGAAAACATATGGGTGCTCTAGATAGGTAAGTCGTTTTATTAAAATAATTTGCACATTTCTTTACTTCACAGTCACCAGGTATTATGATATCTATATTTAGGTTTTCATTAGCATCCTCGGGGAAGTAAATATTCCTCCAACTCAGATGATTAATCTCTGCTTGTTTTCACTCTTCATTCTGACTCTACTTTTTAATAAAAAATCCCCAGCTTAATTTTGATCGAATTGCATACTTTACACTTTGGTACCTTGCTAATAAGAAGAAATGTCTGTCTGTCCCCCTGCCGTTCTATATTTGCATTGATGGGTGGTGTTCTACAGATCTTTGTACTATCATTTGGACTGAAAGATAAGGATTTTAGCTTCAAATCTAGATTTGATTTAAGTCAATTTCTTGCATTTTCTTAACTTTTAAAATTAATTTTGTTATTCATGTAAAATAAAGCAAAGGTATCCATGCATTAGCATGTAAAAAAATATACAAAAGCAAGTGTAACTACACACTCAAAACTGAGTACTATAGAGAACACCTTTGCATTTAACAATACAAATATCCTGTCCAAAGATCACATACAAGGGGCCCAAATTATTCTGGGTGAATATTTTTGCAAAGTCATAAGAGAGAATAGTGCTAGATCTTATTCCTACAGGAAACAGATATATGCACAGATGTTATGTTACCTAGCAACACAGGGCCCTATCTGTTATTTACTCCATTTCTCTGATCTTACTATAGTTGATTGGGGAAATACGACAGACTTTAGCTGTACTGAGTCTTTAATCTCTGGTGCAGCAGGTCAAGAAAGGAATGGAAAATGTGGAGTTGTGTATTTGGTTCTGGATAAATATCATGAAAGGCTTACCTCCCTGCACATGGCAAGAACCAGTCCCTATTATTAGCTAGTATTTCACATGAGTCAAAAATATGTTAAAAGTCTTTACAGATTACATGAGTAAGAAGAAAACAGAAATCAAAACAAAAATAATTTTACCCCTTACAACCCCAACTGTTGTAATTAAAGCCAGTAATTTACAAAAGGTTCCAGTGAAGTGAGAGCATGGGATAATAGTGTCCTTTTTCCAGTCTCACAGTACAACAAGTATCATAGGGAATACACTTGTAAGAAAAGCTATTAATGTTAGGAAACTTGTCAGAGAGTCATAACAGACACAATTAGAAAGAAAAAGTCTACATTTTTACTTTCATAGATACAAATATGCTTCCATAGCTCCGACATCACACAGTTTTCTTTCTAAACAAAGATCAATCACTAACCTGTAAAAAGAGAGCACAAAACTGCAATCCAAAACTTTTCCAAATAAAGCCTTTTCTGTGGATTGACTAGAGTATGCTTGGTGTAGATTTTCAAGAAATTTTAATTTCTACATTCCCAGGTGCCTGTATCTGGGTGTCTTCTGGATGTGGGGTGATGGAGAACAGGATCAATCCATCTATTATTTTGGGTCGATTTCTGATACTGCTGTGGTTTTGTGGGCTTTCAGAGAATCTTGGAAGCTCTCTAATCTTTTGCAAACTGGAAAACCTCAGAATAATTGTAGAATCTATCACTAATGGAAAAAAAAAATTGCATGTATGGTGTGAGTTTAGGGCCTGATCTTCCATCCATGTGAATCTTCTGTTTAGGACCATTTCTTATAGCTACTGTTGAACAAAATAGTCTAGAGGGCATGTTCCTCAGAGATCAGTCAGACAGCATACTGACACGTCATTTTGGGGTCCTGACTCAGCGTGTTTAATCATCACAAGGGTTAAAATAAAATGGCTACACTGGGCTATTTAGGGTCTTTAATCCTTTCAACGGCACTATAGTAAGCACTGATGCATTTTATGGCATTGTGTACTAGAAGTACAGCAGACCTGATCTGAACCTGGAAATACATGATGTGGTTCAAGTCCTTGAGAAAACTTGGGGCTCACTGAACTCAAGGACTACTTGAGGAATAAGTCAGCACTCAGCCCTGAGAAAGGACAACCTGCATCAAAAGGTGTTGCAAAAATTTTGATAGGAAGATAGACCAGCTTTGTCACATTGGTAGATGATGCTGAACATCGAGAGAAAATGGGTTATTCTTGAAGTCAGTAAAAGCATTGAACCAGATCAATTGAGCCAAACCAAAACTGGCTCCCTACCTCATGAAAACAAAGTATATATTTATTTAAATAATTTCAATTCAGGTTAAAAAGCAAAAATTTTGCGTATTTCTTTTCCCAAAGAAGACAGAATGCTTTTCTGTATTTGTAATCTTTTGAAGTCATTATTTTTTTGTGTGTGTTTCAAGCTACAATTCAAAGCAAAATAATTTTGGAATGAAAATCTAAACTTTTCATTGAGAAGTCTGACACTAGGATTTTAAGGTTTAGAAATTTGATCCTCAAACACTCGTTTTAATTTCCTCTAAATTAAATACCGCATGAATCAAAATAATTAGCTAATTATTTCTGTCGTTAAGTTGGTGTTTTCTAATGGGAAATTCTTGGGAATTTTATTTGCCAAGTGGAACTAGTCATGAGACACTGAGCTTCTGGCTCTGGCACACTGTTTCCAGGGGACTTCTGAAAGCAATAATATCAGACTTCTATCACTGCTGCTCACTTGTGAGTGTAAATCCTAAGTACTCAATAAGCAAAACAATAAAACTACTGAAAACGGCTAATACCTGTATCATAGGCCTTCACTGCTTTTCCTTTTAACAGTAATGCCTTCCCTATTCCTTATCTTTCTTTCTTGTTATAACATCTTACCTCTCTCATCAGTGCAAAAAACAAGGAAGGTAATTCTGCCAGGTACAGAATGCCTTTGATTCATTTTAAATTGAGGAGAATTAGATCACACAGCAAATCTCCTGAACAGCTGCTGAAGTGACACGGAGGTCCTGTGTACTTTGGAGAGTCAAGCATTGATGTAGCTGCGGTTTCACAGCTCATTTTCTGACAAGCAAGTTTTCAGATCAGGAGAAACAGTGGCAATAAGATCTTGCTTTGCTGTACCTCTGCAGCTCCGCCAATTGTTGCAGCAAGACACGAAAGAACGAGACTGCGCTCAGTCGAGTTCAGGGCAACGAAGGTGTAGTTTATTTTTTTTGACTCCCATTTTATAGATTTCTAAAAAATGTCAAAGATTGGAGGCTGAAGCTGCCACCTCTCCAATCTCATTGGTAAAAATCACGATTTATCAATTGACTCCTCCCAGAGGAGAAATATGTAAACAAAGAGAAAATAAGGTACAAAAATATACATGGTTTACCTGAAATTGCTTGAGATAACTTCACTAAAGAATGCAAATATCAGAAGGCTAGAAAACTTAGGGTGACAGCTTGAAATCAGGGCATATTATGAGTGCAAAACCTAAGGCCATGTGACAATGCTTTGGTTCTTCTTTCCTGCAGTAGAGTTATGTAGCCCCTTGTGAGTCCCCTGGCAGTACAGTTTTTCTTAGAACCTTTGACCCCGTTTTCAAAAAAAATTAGGAACGCTGCTTTATGTGTTTTATGTAGAATGTTTCCTTTTTTTTAAGTGTTCTGAATTACTGCTGCAAAAATTCCTCCTGTAATATTATCCTACTAATTGGCAGCCCAGGAGGAACTGAAAGCAGCAGCTTATCAAAAGCAACTAAAATCCCTATAATCCAGGAAACAGAACGGCAAAGGACCCAAAATAAATACACTTAAGAATCCACAGTGGCAATTAGAAAAGATGGCAATAAAAGACAAGGATTATGAATATCTGTATCACTGTAGTAGGCCTAAATTTTCATCAGCTGTCCTACTATACTTTAATTTTTTTCAGTTAAACACTTTGCTAAATCCTTACTACATTAGGAGGATAGGGCCTTTCAGAAGGTTGTTTTTTCCTAAATTATTTTGCAAAGAGACTATTATGTAGAATGGACAGTTAATTAAAAATAATTGAAAATTGCATTTAGTTCTCAAGAATCATGAAATTAAAAAGAAGATAAGTTCCAGTTATTCCGCAAATTGAGAAGCGTAACATTTCCCTGAGTTATACTAATGTGGTCAATTCTTATGGTATGATGAATTATAATTCAATACTTCAGATAAAGATCATCTGGTAAACTTTTTAATTGTACAATTTTACTGAACAACATTTGCCACAGTCCTGCAAATAAGATCAATATTCTTTGTGCAGTTAGTTGGTAAAGTTGGGAGTAAATGAATCCGTGTTCAGCCCCAGCTAGTGAAGATAATATTTTGTGGATATTGGCTTCTTACTACTACTGTTACCAATATTGATCTTGGCTAACCACTGCAGCCCACTGCAATCGATTCAGCTACATTCCTTGGAGTCACCTAAAACTAGAGCACTCCATTGTGGAATCAAGTCCATTGACTTGAAATAGCTTTATTTGCGCTGGAATGTTAACAAGATGCAGAGATAGCTCTTGAATGCTAACAAAACACAGAGACAAATAGGGGCATTCCCCCTCCTCATGACTCTGAAGCGCACACAAAAAGAATGGTGGTGTTTGTGCCAGAAATAACAGGATCTGAAAGAAAACAAATCCCTTCCTCTATGTAGTTTCTTTTACACCTAAGACACAGAGAGAATATGTGAGTCTACATATGAACAGATTTAACTGCAGGAATATCATCACCAACCCTGGCTGGTGCTGGTTTTGGTGTGACTTGGTGACAGAAATGTGCTGTTTTATTTGAGGTGCCTCATACCCAAACAGAGAGTATTTTGTAGATAATGATCTGAAACATCCCGCGTGTAAGCATCCAGTGAGTATGTGTTGACATGAAGTTAGAAGTCATCAGGCATGACTATCATAGGTCCTATCTCTGTTCATTAGCACAGTTTAAACTTGCTGCTGTTTGTGGGACTTAGCATTAGTAAGAGTAATAACTGTTAAGGAATCATTGAAAAAATTTTGCTTTGGACTGGTTTAGCTCTTTGGACTGTCATGCATTTGATTATCTCTACTGTTTTGCAAGTGAATCAAGCTAGAAAAGTGAGATAGCCCTAAGTCCCTCCTCACATGCCAGGAAGTAACCTCATATATTTACTTAGTAAAGCCATAGAGATCTGCCTCCACTAAAATTTGATAGTGATAGAGCTGATACATCTCTTTATAGAAAATATATTTTTGGACAACTAGAGCTTAATCTAAGGTAGAATTTAGAGACTATTATTTATGCTAATTTATTTTCTTAACCTACATGTATTTGTATCATATTTTTCATTGTTATGAATTTGCATGCATCAAAGGCTTAAATATACATATGTATACATAAATATATACATAAATACAAATGTATACATAGATGTATTTAGCTTTATATATGCACATACAAAACAAATCCTGGTGAGTTGCTATGTGGCCCACTAACAAATCTATTTGGCTGCTTTGTTCCTCAAATAGCAGAGTTTCTCTTATTCTGCTGTGCCAAGATCCTTCCTTTATTCACTAATCCACCTTTATCTGTGTCTTAAATCCAACAGGATGCAGAGAGTATTGTACTGGAAATAATGCAGACTGCAGGTTTAAATCACCAGAAAAACCCCCCGCAACCCTCTTGGATAAAACCAGCCTTCCTGGACAAATGTCTTCTTGTTGTTTTCTTTATTTTTTAATTCTACCAATTGAATGGCTGTTAAATACTTTCAGCGACCTGGCTAGCCCCGCTGAATCAAAATTAATTAATACTTTAGTCTTTCAGAACTCAAAACCACAACTACCTTCTTCTAGAGTGTACATAAAAGATGCCAAAGCACCTCTGATTTCTTGGGATGACTTTCACTGCAGTTTGAAATGAGTTCCTTTTCTAAACAGAACTTCATTAAACCAGTACAGGTCTTTAACACCAGTTCTTTCAGGCTTGAATACATTCTTCCACTCTCCTGTTCTAGCTCAGGGAGTTTCTCTTTCTAGATTCTGTAGGTTAGGTCATGACTATCATGGCACATCCATCCCTTGACTCTTAAAGTGATCAGCCGTCTTCCTGATCTGGGCTAGTTTGTGTCTCTTACTGCGTCCTGGAATGTCTGCTGTCAGTAAAGGGAGGGGATCTCTGCACCAAAGTCGCCCTCAGAGTAGGGATCAAGTCTACAAGACATCATTGGGCTGCAAAAATGTTAAACAAAACTTCAAGTAGTTTTAACTTCTAGCTTGATACCAGTGAGATGTGGAATTCTGCCTGTTTCTTGCAAGTGATAAACCATAATTAATTTGTTTATTGATAACAAATTATTTTGATTACATCTGATGGGATAATATTGTTTAGCTTTGTTATTTGCATATTTATTTTAACCAGAGACATCAAAGTTACTTCACATCTGCTATCAAATTGAGATGAATACACACATCTATCCAGATAAACAGACAGGATTCCTATCCTACTAGCATGTTTTGTCATTACTTACACTGTCGCGGTGTGCACCCCTCTGCCGACCTGGCTAGCCCCGGGCACACTGGCAACACAGGAAAGGTATGGTTTGGTCTTCGGGAAGACCTTGCCAATCCTGTAGATTCTTGGCCTCCGTCTGGACAAAGCACGGCGATAGTGAGGAAAGAAGAGAGAACTCTTGGAGGGGACAACTGCAAAGGTTTATTGGGAAGTCTCACACAGAGCTCCTCACCCTCAGAGTGTCTGCCTCAGAGAGCACGGGACACTCGGCTACAGCAGATTTTATGCAGGGGAGGAGACAAGGGGTGGATCNCAAGGGGATTGACAAGGGGGTCTGAGGGGAAAACAACTTTGATTGATGGGGAAAACCAACTCAAAGGTGGGAAAATACAGAGAGGAGAATGGAATGAACCAAGGAGAAAACTGGGGTACATGAAACTATAAAATTACAAAGAACTGAATTACAAAGTCAGAACATATATTGGAAAAGCACCGCTACACTACACCTGCATTATTCCCAGACAATATTATTAAAAAGTCATTTAAAAATACTTTCCTTTTATATATTTTAGTCTCAAAAAAGAACTACATTAATTTTCCTAGACAGTGAATACAATAGATTTATATCTGTGCAAAAACCCAAAAAGCATCTAGTTCTTTCTTGTGTCATCCCCCTAATCAATGTAATTATTGACCTAAAGACACTACCTAAGCTATATGTCAGTTTCTTTACATACGGGTGAGCAACATAATGCTTCTAGTATTTAAAATCTTATTAGATTAATATTACTGTCCCAAACCATATTATTTTTATATTGCTGTTGTTTTGGTTTTCCTTCCCTCTTTCACTCCTGTCCTCCTGCCTCCTCTGCCTTCTCTCCTCTCTGGCTTTCTCTCTCTTTCACACACCTACTCACTTTCTCTCCTTAACAGACAGAAGGTCACAGGAAAAGTGACAAACACAGCTCCCACCCAGTTAAAGCCTTCGCCCTGTGATTTTCTTTTTAGCTTATTTTTCACATTAATTTCAGGTTCATTATTTATACTATCAATATTTTTTTAGAAATCAATTATGCCAAATGTTTAAGAAAAAGATTCCTAAATATAGTAAAAAATATTCAATACGCAGATTTTAGCCATTTAGGAAACAAATACATAAAGATCAAATCCTATTGTACTTTTGTGTCAGAAAACTGCTGTTTTAGCATTATTCTGACTTTAATTTTCAAACTCCTGCCTGAACTGCAGATGGCATCCCCAAGCCAAAAATGTCCTACAGGCCTTTCTTCACAGTGTTCAGAAATTGAAAGAAAGACAAAACAAACCCGAAATCCAATATCCTCAAGAATTCATATAGCTCTGTATTAGTTTGACTCTGCAAAATACTGAACATCTCTGGTTTTCCAAGAATTCTCTGGGAATTGTGAATACTTTATGTCTTTTGGGATCAGCTTTCATATTAATTATGCTATAAAACTAACTTTACTGGACCCAAAAGAAAACCTCAGACCAAACCCAGAAACAAACACCAAAAATCCAGACAAGGTTGTTTAAAGACTTGTAAATAGTTGAAAGAAATTACAGTGTTGTTTGGGGGTTGTTTTAACTATTTACAGAACCTGCATTTGTAAAGGGATGTTCGGAATATAAAATCTGTGGTTGTGTACATTTATAGGTGCACAATGGATAGATAAAATTACCAGGCTTAAACTTTTATCAGTAGCACATTTATACTGGTTTTGGGTTGTTTTTTTTTATCAAGAGAACTTGTTCAGAGATTTTCTAAGGCTACCTAAGTGCTTTGCAAATAAAATAAATATTGTTGTCCTGAACTACATACAAAGATCAAAATCACTTTTTAAATGTCAATGAAATAAACATCATATATCTTCTGATTTAATGACTAGATCTTTAAGCATGCATGAATAAATTATACAAATTCCTAGCTCTTTTTCACGTTGTCTCTGATTTCCAGGTAAACCTGTGTGTTTGTTCTTTTGTTTCATTCTAACATGTGCAAATATCAAATCTTGGAGAAAGGGCACATGACAAAAGAAAATTTTCATTTTAATGGACTATTTTCTAGAAAATTAATTTTAGTGTTGGAGTTAACTGTAGCTATAACGATATGAACAATCTTGAGTAGTGGGCCCCTGGGAATCTCACGAGACAATGTGCAAGGTGCTACACCTGGATCAGCGTATCATCACAGGCTGGGATAAACGGATGGAGAGCAACACTGCTCAAAAGGGCTTGGGGGTGCTGGTGGGTGAGAGGCTGGACACGACCCAGCCATGGGCACTCCCAGCCCAGAGAGCCAAACGTGTCCTGGGCTGCATCCAGAGCAGCGTGGGCAGCAGGGCCAGGGAGGGGATTCTGGCCCTCTGCTCCGCTCTGCCCTGGTGAGACCCCACCTGCAGGGCTGCACCCAGCTCTGGAGTTCCCAACAGAAGAAAAAACACCTCTCTTATGAGAAAACGTTGAATAAGCTGTTCAGTCTGAAGAACAGAAGGCTCTGGGGTGACCTCATTGTGGCCTTTCAGTACATAGAGAGGGCTGACAAGAAAGCTGGAGAGGCGATTTTTACAAAGACAGGTAGTGATAAGATACTACAAGGGGTAATGACTTTCAGACGGTAGATTCAGATTGGATATTAGTAAGATGTTCTTTGCTGGGAGGGTGTAAAAGCATTGAAACAGGTTGCCCAGAGAAGCTGTGAATGTCTGGAACTGTTCAAGCCAGGTTGGATGGGGCCCTTGAGCAACCAGTCTAATAGAAGAGGTCTCTCTCCATGGCAGGGTGTTGCTGATCTCCACGGCAAGATCACTAGGTGATCTTTAAGGTCCCTTCCAACCCAACTTCTTCTGTGAGTCTATGATCTTACACGGTTTTGTAATAAATGCTAATTTTCAGGTTTCTTACACCTTTATCAAACTGAAATTGTTAGGTGTTTGGGTTTGGGTTGTTTTGGTTTTTTCTGTTTGTTTTTTTTCTTTTTTTTAATCAATATGTTGGACTGGATTATTGGAAAATAGAAATACACTATAAAAAAAGAAGTCAAGAATTTCTAGTCTGCTGAAGAAAAATTTGAAACTTGTCCAGGAGGTCTTCCTGAGTGATGTTTTGCCTTTTATCTTTGTTGTGAAACCTTGAGAGCTTCTAAGCCATAACAAAATCCCTTATATCTACTGAGCTAGGTGGTAATCGCTAAATCATAGTTTTGTATTACGTGCAGACTGGACAGAGAGACCATAATAAACATTGCACTATACTGGATAAATTGTCCATCTAACTTATATCCTTTTCCTCACAGTGACCAATATTAATTAAGGTGGTTTTTTGCAGCAGCACGGAGGTGTAACTTAAGCTTAAAGGAACAATTGAAAGATTGGCCTATTTTTTGTCCCTTGTCCTTTGTGTGATTTTTTGTTGCTGCTGCTGCTGCTTAAGCAGATTACACATTGGATGTTTCTACACAAATTTACTAAAAGGTTGGCATTTTAGTGTTTTATCTATTTATTAATCATTTTTTAATTAAGAAAAAGGACACATTAATCTCTTAAGCAGTAGGTAGAATATCCTAGCAACAGCAATGTCATTAAGATGTAATTTCTTTTTTTTAAATCATTATTCTTTTAAATATCCTTGACTCTTTAGAGTCCCTGAATTTAAATACTACTTTGCCATAAGATTGAGATCTTAAAAAAGATTGATTTCTTTGATCAAGATTAAGCTGTCTTATAGAATACATAATGTTTTAAATGTTTGTAATAAATAGTGTGTGGAAGAAAATACTCCTAAAGATTCACAGAAAATCATAAATTCAATAAGTTCTGTAATAATTAGGAAAATTGCTTCCCAAGCCTAATTTTAATGAGTCAGGATTCAGAACAATAAAGCTACTGATACACATAATATAATCAATAAAATCCAACATTTATGACAGTCATCAACATAGCACTCTTTCATTTCACTCTTCATTTCTCTCTGATGTTGGCAGAGGTGTAAAAGAGAAAATAAGTGAACAGCTCTCTGCAATACTAAAAGGTAAGAATTAACAATGTAAGAGTTCTTTTGTATATTTATTCTTTCAAAGGAAATTTTGAAGACACAATATAATTACTTGTTTATTCTACTTAAAAAAAATTCCTATTTTTAAATTGAATAACTTTCTACACCTAGATGATAATGAGTGAAAATATTTCAATGTTCTTTTTGTTCAAAAATGACTGGAAAAGCAGTGGACTTTACAAAAAAATAGTAATTAAAGTGTGTCTATATGTTTTTTCAATTTTTTTTTAAACATCCTCTTTATGTCAGTTAATCTCTTGAATGACATTAGCCACATCTAGATATGGTCATCTAAAAGGAAGATCGTTTTAGTGTACATTGATGTAAACCATTAAGGGTCTTTGAAATAAAGTATCACAAACAATGCTTTCCCTGAACAATTTATTCTACTTGTTCTGAACATATTTTAGTCCAACATGAATGGTTAATTTCTCTCCACTGACTGGAAAGATGCCTTGGTGGATACATCAGACAGAATGCTAAAAGCTAAAGTTATCACCAGACTGCTGAAGTGTTCTGTCTTCGATTTACTACAGTTTGACTTTTAAAAGCTAAGTTCAAAAACAGCAAAGTATTTTATTTAAATCATTTAAAGACATAATTACTACAAAAATATGTTACAATCTCTCCCCACTTTTCTTCTGAAAAAAGGGGGCAGAAACCATAGTAATTAAGAAAACCAAAGGTTTAATCCAAACTTCAATTTTTGTAATAATTGTTCAAGAAAATGTATGTCTACCCTTTAATCTCTTTAGATTTTCAGAAATCCACCAAAAGAAGGAGCTGTTGCTCTCAGTCCTCAGACAAAAAGCCTTATATTCTCATCCCTTTTTCACTTTGCTTTGGTTTTGCTTTACCTTTACTTGACCTTCCATGGATAGAATGAAAGTACACAAGTTATTGAGTCAGTCTTCAATAACTTGAACTTTCATGATGAGTGTCACGGGGAAGGAAAATGAAGAAGAGTGTCAGGGAGAAGGAAAGTGGGTCTTTCAGCACAGACTCTGTGTGACCTCCTGCAGGTATCTCCTAATTGTGACACTGCAGTTCTTTAGCATGATGTTCCACATTGGTAAAGAGGGCAGCACTGCTATATTTTAGTGATGCTACTCACAGCCAGATGCTATAAAAATAAAAAGAAAAGTAGTGATTCTGTTGCTGGAGAGGTATGTTTTGACTGTGGGATGTCTGTGCTGCCCCCACAGAAAGGTTAGGCCTCTTAATCTCTCTTGGAATTAATATACCTTTGTAAAGGTTCCTCAGATGTCTGGTGGCATGAACCGCTCATGTGTGCAACAGAGCAGGTTTATAATGGCTGCTGACTTGACCAAGCCTCACTGATGTGGTTCTGCAGTGCAAATGCTGCACCCTGTGCACCAAAGTATCTGTTTGAGAGCCAAGCATGATCACATGCATCCTACAGGACCATATAATAGAGACCTAGTCTACAGCTTGGGATTATTTTTACCCCAGTTATAAATTCTGAAAGTCTATGGTGTAAATAAATATTAATGAGAATGAAGGTAAAACAGTAAAATTGAACATTATTTCAATCATCTGGTAAATTATCCTGCTTTTCCTCAGCCTCTCAAGCAGAGAACATGCTAGAAAAGTCCTTGTATATCTGAGTAAGCAAGGAACTTCCATCCAAAGGAGAGAATACAAGCCTACTTAACAGGCAGTGGCCCAATTCTTACTGCAAGTATTGCAAGCAAATATGAAGTAAGCAATTTTAAAGTAACTTCTGCAGGAGTTATGACAAATTTAAGATTTTTGAGTATCTATGTAGCTTATGGAATGAGAATTTATGTTGCTTAAATAAAAGTCTTGCTGACAGAGCAGTGACCTATTACACCCATGAAACTGAAAAAGATTGAAGAGAGCATATTTTGTATTTGTTTGCCTGGAATCTGAACATAAGCATAACTATTTGTGAGATACTTCATTTTGGGGTGTCACTAATGACATAACCAGCAACAAAGTCTGAGAACTTGGGAACAGGTACATAAAATGCACATTTAAATGTAATCTGTAACTGCAAGAGATAAAAGGTGACTTCTGTGATGTAACTGTGCAAACAGGGTACAATAAAATTAATGTATAAGGCATAAACTCATGTATATGAACAGTAGTTATGGAAAAGGCAGGATGTCGAAACCCAGGGCATCTCTTTGGCTACCCTGGGAGCTCAGGACACCCTGGCCAAACAGTCTGGGAACTGAGCAAAGGAAGTCTGAGTTTTACCCAAGAGCACTGTAATACCCTGAGACCTGTCCAGGAGGATGAACAGGGGGTTTTGGTCCTGTCCATGGGGGTCACAGACCATGGCACAAAGCAGAGATGAATTACAAATCTCAAGAGTGTGAAATACAGTAGTTTAGCTTATCACTGAGTGAGAAATATGTAGTTTTAGGTTTTTATAATAGAAGTAGATGGAGACAAGATGGAGATTTTTGGGGCGGTTCCTAAGGTTCTTCTTCTTTCTGGTCTCCATTTTCTGCTGTGACGTTAGGACAATGTGGCTTGGGGAGATTGGGCCAAGTGGGGATGACCTGTTTGGTGGACCTGGATGGTGGACATTGGTAGGAAATTGTAAACAATATGTTCATAATAATCTGTATATAAGACAATGACCTCCCAGGGGAGCAGTAGTTCCCTGATGGCCGGTGTTCAGAACAGTCCTTGCTGAGGCCAGAGCGAACTATGAGATAAGAAAAAGAATAAACAACATGATAAACCTTGAAAAAACAGAAGCTTGAAGCCTCTGTCTCTTTCTTGCATCTGGCCAAAAGATTCTAGGAGAGCGAAAAGACTTCGTACCCCCTGAATGTTGGAAAGCATAATCCGACAGCAGGAAACATGACTGGCAAAATAAAAATATTTTTTTCCTGGAAATAAGATAATTTGTCTTGGAAACAGATGACTTTCACTCTTTCTTTTGGGGAGGTTGTGAGGATCATAAAAATACCATGGACATATGAACAGTGAAGGAAAGATAGAAGGCTCTTTGGTTTTCTGCAGGCTAAATCCTAGACCTGAGTATGTATTCCTCCTCTTTAGGTATATGGATCATTCCTTGGCCACCTCAGCAGCAGTGCTGACTTGATCCTCTCATCAACTCAGGAAGGCCAGAACTTTTTGTGGCCTGCAATATGAACTGAATCAATAGAAATGATCATGGTTAAATAAAAAGACTCAAGAAGTTCAAATCAGTTCCTGGAGTTTAGTGAAGGCAGTAAGGGATATCTCAGATCAGCTTTGCCCATGGAGAAAAGGAAAAACCAACTACATTGTGAGACACCCCTACAATATTCTAGCTTTACATCAGAGTAATACATTTGAAATCATTTGGGAGGCTGTGATGTAAAATCAAGCAGTACAATGATTAATCAGGTCACCAACCTCTTCTCTCTTATGTCTCTAAAACGTTATTTAATTAAAACTAAAATGTCATGTGGGATTGGTCCCAGGGTATGGTTTCTAGGCATTGCATAAATAGGTAGAAGGTATTATTCTATTGTTAATGATGTTTCATCTACTCAGTCTTTCTCCAGTCTACTGATGCACAGCAGTTCTCCTTTTAATATGCAGACACCACTGTATGCTGACTTAATAGATAGTTTCAGAAAAGTTTTCAGAAATTTTCTATCAGAAAATTCCAATTCAAATTAATTGAAGGAAAGGAAAAATTATTTAAACAAAATATGATTATGGAAGGCCATGAAAGATAAAAATTCTGATTTCTGATATTCCATTCTGATGGGACAGACAGGTTCTTTTTATTTTAGGCAAAACATAACAGATAAAAACCAATAAAAAATAAGACCACCACCAGAACAAAACTTGTCATCTTTTAATCAACCTAAATGGTTTATTTCAGATTTCTGTTTTGAACCACACTGAAAAGTATTACTTTGGTCTGCATCTCTGCCTGGGTTGGTTGCTTTTGTTTTTATTTCATTTCATAGCAGAATAAATGAATTAATGTTTCCTGAAAACAAAACCATTTTTCCAGAGTTCTATGATTACACAGTGTTTTTAATTTTTTTTTCCAAGATGTTTTTTAGATGAGAGGGAGTTTGTGTTTCACATGCTTTAGCATTCAGCTCTGAAATCCTTATTTTTTGAAATCTGAAGTCTAAGTCATGAAAAGTCTGAGGAATGAAAACATTCTGTTTCCCAAGTTAAAATAATTGCATTAAAGGGAATTAAGATGTAAACCAATAAGAAAACCAAGGCTTGGTATCACTGTCACACCACATAACTACATTAGGCCTCCAGAAAGAAAATGACTGGCATATGAAACCTTCGATGCATAAAATCAAGTCTGAGAGAGAAGGAGAAAGATACAGGAAGCCTTTAGTTTTGTTTTGTTTTGTTTTTTTGAGTAGGTTTTTTCTATAAATCAGTAGCTCTGCATCTGTAAAATACTGGGGTAGAAGGCAGGGCTGAGCCTTCTGAGACTTGAGTCTATTTCTAGTGCTATCAACGGCTTGACATGTGACCTTCCCAAGGTCAGTGCTTCTGTTTTCCAATCTGTTGAGCAAATAAAATTATATTGTATTCCCCTGTAAAAACCTCTGAGATGGGTTGACAAAAAGAGAAAGAACTGGGTATTACTCTTACATAAGATTTGACTTTTTTCAGTTGTACCCCTGAGTAATGATGATAATTACTTCAGTCACTATGTTTGTTCATCACAGATTTCAGGGCAGCTTTGGGCTACCATTTATAATACCTTCCAATTCCTCAAACTAGGAAACTGAGGCATGGGAAAGAGAAACAAGTTGCACAAGGTCATGTCAGCAAACTACTGGTGGAGGCAGGTCTTTGCCTCAGTTCTGCATTCTGAGAAGCATTTTCCTCTTCATTATTAAACAATGAAAATAAGTTACAGTTAGAGAGCAGAGACATAAGCTCTTATTTACTTTTTTTCCATTTATATGATCCTTATGGTGCTCTGAAACTGTGCTATGAAAATGGATAAGAAAATAATTAATAATTGAAAACACATTATAGATCTATTATTCAAGCTGATGTTATTGAGTGGGATTACTTGTGTAAGCAATAGATTGAAAGTCTGGACAGCTTTTTTTTTTCAATGGGATTTATTTTTTTTTTTTTTTAATTGAGAAAGATACTTTTTGATGCCTTGTGTATATCTAAATGACACTGATATTTTTTGTCTCATGTCTCATCACTAAAGTTTTTTATAATATGATGAACGTAATTTTTAACTAACTTTAAATTGTATGAATGAGTGTTACTAAACTAACTCAGTCACTTGAATATGTTGCAAAGTAACCAGCTGTTTCAACCTTCTGCTTGTGTTCAGCTGGACATGGGACACTCTTTGGGAAAGAATGAAATAAGCAAGCAATCAAAGCCACAAAAAGGTCATCTAGTGCAATACTATATTTTGTATTGGTCACACTACATGGAAGTCATGTCTTGCAGGATGTTGAGAATTGTTGTAACAAGGCACTTAAAATGATAATGCTGGAATCTTAAGAAAAAAAATTGCCGAGATTAGACTGTGGTGCAAATGTTATCACTTCTTATTAAAGGTTGCAATGTTATACTAGTACATTTCATGTTAGAGCTGACTAAAAGAACAAATACTTCTTGCAGCTCCGGTTAATTTTATTGTAATGTTTTTCCCCAGCCTAAATGTATGTCTTTTATCACAAAGCAAAAAACAGAATTCTGCGTACTTCAGTGCTGCAGTGCTGAATGCTGCAATGCCAGACTTAGGAAGCCAAAGCCTGGAGTGAAATCCCGGTGCCCAAGTCAGGCAATGAACCATCTCACGTATTGCACTGGGAAAGGCAGAAACTAGGCCTTTGTGTCAGGACTGAGAGCATGGAAGATGCAGCTGGGAAGACATTTCAAGTGAAATGCTGCAGTGAAATCTCAGTTCACATTCTGGGGTCAGGGCTGCAGCAAAACCATCTCTCTCCATCTGGGCTCCTCAACTTGAAATCCTCCACTGAAAACAGACAACCCACTTCTGTTGTGTCAAAGTTTTAAAATGTGTGCGTGAGTCTATGTGTGTGTGTGTATGTGTGAGAGTGAGTTTTGAGATGAGAGGAATAAAAGGAGGTGGGTGACTCAGCTCAGCTCCCTATCTCTCTCCTTCTAACCAGCAGCACAGGGGGCAGAATATGCTTTCCCAGAGAAGACACAGGGTCAAATCACTACTAAGTTGGAAGGGAATTAATTCTGTCCCTATAGTAACCCTTACATTTGAACAAAAGGCCACTCCAGAAGACCGTAGGCTGCAGGAAAATAAAGAGAAAAAGAAAAATTAAAGAGACAGAGAAAGAAAGATAGAACATAAACATCTGACTGAACTGACTCCTTTACCAAACATTTATTCTGGATACTCTCACCAATCAGAACAATAGCTGTGGGGCATGGTCCTGTCCTAAGAACTGCTCAGGTGCTTTAGTGACTTTAATGCAAGCAATCATAGTTGAAACTGGGTCAGAGACTCAGATCAATATATATAGTTTAAATAAGAAATTCTGGTCAGGACCTTGGCCTGGCCTGCTCGCTAAATACACCTCTTTCTTCCGCATCATCAGGATTTCAAAGTGAAATGACTACATGGGTTTTACAGCAGACTACAGGCAAGACGGATGCAAAATCTGTCGATCTTTCTAACTCCTATTTCCTTTTCTGACACCTAAGGTTTTAACCTTTAAAGATTAACCCTGTGACCTATTCAGCCACTTTTTCCAACACAAAATTACCTCAAAGTCTGATGACAATGTATACTGCAGAAGAATGTTGATGGGTTTTGCTACCAGCTCCATAATCTAAACATCTGATACGTGAAGTTTATTAGGTCAAACTCAGTCTCACACGAAAGCACAAAGCAAGCAAGTCCTCCCAGGGCTGTGCACACTCTGGCAAGTACTGTAACTCATGCTCCCCTCTGCCTTTCCATGGTTCAAGGGATCTCAAAATTATTTTTCTTGTAAAGTAGAACAGCTGCAGCAAGAGAGTTGGTAGCCCGGTGGTTGAGGGTATGAGCCAAGAAAGAAAAACATGTGGGCTGGCTCTTACATTGCAAAAGATAGGGAATTTTTTATTTTCTCATCATGAGCCAGTCTCCTACCCACTAGATAGAAGTAGGCAAACCGCTCACTTCTCTAACTTTCTTTTTTTTTTTTTTTTTTTTTTTTTTTTTAGTCATCATCATCATCATCTGCCACTGCATCATTTTGCAAAGCTCTGTCTGGTAAACATATCACAGGGAGACTTGGAACATGCTCACATGTCATTACCCTTTGAAAAATGAAAAATGAAGGAGAAAATTATCTAGTTTTGGGAACTTTGTTAGATCTAATTGCAGTTTCGATAGAAATCCAGTAGCTATGTGTGAAATCTGGTCTGTGAAATATACTGAGATAGAAAATTCTGTGAGATCCTGATATTAGCTTAAACCCTTCTACACTTTGCAAGAACTTGTTTATCTGAGCTGGTTTAAAGTCATTGCATACACTGAGAAGCATAGTTTCTGCAGGAGCTGCAACATATGGAGGCATCTACATTAACAACCAACTTGTGTTCAATTCCATAGAAAAAGCCTGAACAAAGACATAATTTCAACTTAAATAATGATCCTATAACTCTTTTATTTGTTGGTCTGTCATGATTTGTAGTGTACATAGGCAGATGTCTATAAGCATATGTATATATGTAAGAGTGTGTGTGTATCCACACACAACATCATGTCTACAGTGTAGGATGTCTTTATACCTCCATAGAAATAATGAAGTCAATTTTACAGTACACAGCACAAACATTGAAATCAGCATATCTGCTGTAATAATTGCTTTATTCTCTAGAACCTTTGCAGATGGTCTGAGTTCTGCTCTGCAAGTTCTGCAGTGTTAGATGAAGTAACTAGCTTTTTAAAATGTTCCAAAGTAGCACAAATATACCCTTACCCAGTGTTACTTACATAGCCATAGCAACAGGGAGATGGGAGATTACTAATTGGGAAAATGGAGAAGTATCCCACTGCCTTTTCCCATTTCAAGTAATTTTCCATATTATGAGTAAACCCATTTATATTCAAAATGGCTTCATTTGGCTTGTATGTGGTTAAATATGGGCTTTACACCCAGAGGAAAGGTATGAGTAGGCTGCTCATTGTTTTAGGCTTCTAGAATTTGCAGACGGAAACATGAGGTAAAAGATAACAGTCAAGGACAATATATTTGCATGCTCTTTCCCTTATCCGATCTTCTGGATAATATAGAGGGGATTATGTGAGTTCTGTTTATACAGCCTGGGTATGGATTCCAAACTGGGATGCATATATTGAATTTTAAAGACCCAGATTAATGGTACATCAATGCCGTATGATCTCTCACTTTACCACACTCTCTAAGTAACAGAGTAAAACATTTCAGCTCCCAGTCAACCTGAGCCAGGAATAGGTATTTCCTTAGAACTCTTAAAGGCAGGCCTCCTATCCTAAGATACATGTTTCCAAACTTAATTCAATCGGTTGAAAAAACCTAGACATTTAGGATTATGGCCCTGAGTAATGATAGAATAATTTTCTGGATCTTTCTGTGTAGCTTGGCTCATAGAATAAAAAATTGCAGATATAAGTTTAAAATAGATGGCGCCTTTTTTCTTCCTCTCTGAACTGTCTCCTAGATGTTGACTTTTACATAGCAGATGCTCTCTCAATGCATATATTTTAAACATAAGACATCAATCTCCAAAGTATAGAGTTAAAAACACAGTGGCTTCCTTAGAGAAATACTCCTTTGGAACTTACAAAGCATCCATAAACACTCTTATTTCTTCTGGCATATTTTTTACTTTCTAGGTTTTAACCACTTTAAAAACATCCAGGTTCCCAGATGGCTTCCACCAGTTCCCACCTCTCAGCAGATCCTTTGTAAGAAGCAGGCAATCTGTCCTTCACGCTCCAACAACAGGCCATTGTCTCCTTCCATTTATTCAATTCATACTTATATATTTAATATCTTGTTAATGTTCAGGTCCTCTGGTTGCATTTTGATTGTTTTTACGGTGTCTGAACAATTTTAATAACATGAAGGTAAAGATGCTTGGAAGCTTTATTCCAAGGCAAGAGGAGAACAAGTCCTCCTGCCCCACATCCCAGGGAGTCTTACCAGGCTTCAGATTTTCAGTCTTTCCTCTGCAAAGGCTTTGTTCACAGTGATCTTGTCACTGCTGCTGACACCAAGTAATGTGTCCTTGATCCCCACCCTGACCCTTTTCCCTTACTCTGACTATGCTTCTTCTCTCCATGGATTGTCCTAGGGCTTCCTTGCCTCCAGGTCCCCTTGAACTTTGAGGCTGCAATTTTTGATCCATAGAAGGTTTCCAGACAGCTTTGCACCTCCACCCTTCCACCCTGACAACACTGAGAGACAAAGTCAAAGAATCCATCAGAAGAAATGACTTAATGTGCCCCAATGTGACGCCAAGTTTCCTTTCCTCTTTTTCTTTTCCCAGTGAAACCACCAATATATTTCTTGTGGTGGTTTTTGTCTCAGTGGCATTTTATCTCTTCTAATCCATTTGTAATTTATTGGATAAGCTTTTTCATGGTCAAGATTTCTCTCTTTCTATCTGTTTTGTTTCCTAATCCTGTCCCATTTCCTACCTTGTTTCCCCCTCCCTCCCTAGTCCCTGCCCACAAGAATAAACCGAAAGACCAATTATTCATCCTGGGGACTTGAAATGGCCACGGTAACTGTTGTAACTTGTCTGTGGTCTAATTGCATTAATTTGATAAGATCATCATCGGCAGGATGTCTGATTTATTTGCAAGCGGTAGCCAGGGAGATGCTTTGACCAAATTAACATGCCGCCGGGACCAGGGGGTGCTGGCTCCATATGGCTCTCTGGATTTTCCTATAAATAGCCCTCCTCCAGCCCACTCCCGCGGTTACATCCCCCCCTACCAGTATGCCGCAAAGTTCCCCAGCGGCGCCGGACTCGAGAGGCACAGCCCTGGGCTGCAGGAGGCACCAGGAGGCTAGGCTGCTTCTCCCGCCTTCGCGCCTCCTCCCTGTCCTCCTCCTCCCGTCCTTCTCCCCCTCCCCCTCCTCCTCCTCTTCTTCCCCCTCCTCCTCCTCCTCCTCTTCCTCCTCCTGG
>VWYP01026302.1:9940-39295 GCA_013400435.1 Pycnonotus jocosus
AGAAAAAAAAAAAAGTAGGAAATGGATTACAGCCTACAGAATTTGAATTTGGCTCCTGAAACACAACAGGAATATTAGAGGGATTCTCAGTCTGTTGTAAAACTGAACAGAAAGCAGGAGTTTATGGGTTTGTAGAGTAGTGGTTTAACAAAATGGGTGCCTTTTGTGTTTTCAGAGCAGCAAATCCACGGGGTGGGACCTAATCCCTTCCTGCAAATTCAGCTGTATTTTGGACAGGTAGCTGGAGAGCACTACAAAGATTCCTGAGTCAGTCATGGCTTTTGTTAACAGCAAAAGGTTAGAAGGAGGAAATAAAAAGAGATTTCAAGGATATTCTTAGCTCTGCAGACTCTGAGCCAGTTTTTATCACATGGATTTTAAATCATTATTCTGGGTTTTGTTACAGCTAAACAGGACTGTGCATGACCAGGTCTCATTAACTCATGCACAGACTGCCTGGGAAGTATTACACTGATTTTTTGCCCAAACAGTGTTTTATCTAATCTGGCCTTCCAACCATGAGAATCTTCCTAGAAATATACCCATGAGTTATGTAAGTTCTGAGGACCTTTTAATGGCTGTGTGTGGATAGCTCAGATGATTTAAATGTGTAAGGAATGGAACCTGATTGTCTTCTTGGCTGTAAAAGCCACAGGGTCACTCAGTGCTTGCAGCCCATCATTTTGGCTTTGGTGCTGCTGTCACAGCCCTCCCTTTTTCCCTGTTGGACTTCAGGCCAAAGTAAGTTTTCATTTCCAGAGGGAATTCCTAGAGGGAAATACTGAGGTGCTGGAGGCGTTGGAAGGCTGGCAGAGGCTCCTCTGAAAACCCCAGCTGCAGGGTTAATCCATGGGATCCCTCACTGGAGTCCAGTGGCAAAAAAGAATCAGAGAATCATGGAATCCCTGAGGTTGGAAAAGACCTCCAAGGTCATTGAGCCCAACCCGTGACCCATCCCCACTTTATCACCCAGCCCAGAGCTCTGAGTGCCACCTCCAGGCCTTCCTTGGACACCTCCAGGGATGGGGATTCCACCAGCAGAACACTTCATAACACAATTTACACTCTGGATATATGCACCTGCACGTTAATACAGTACAAAAAGCAAATGTATATCCTTGCACACCGAGTTTGAAAGGAAAACATGCAAATATTGCCATGCAGAAGGAGAAAATTGCTTAGGGGTTGGGCCTGCTGTGCCATCAGGCAGTGCACACTGGTTCAGAAATAGCATCTAAAATATTTGACATCGCTGTTGCGTGATTTTAAATCTTCCTTTCATGATTTTCTAGATCCGTATCAGATTCTTGGACCGACCAGCAGCCGACTTGCAAATCCAGGTGAGAAGGGATTTTGCTTTCCTTTCTTTCACTGCTGAGTGTCCCCACTTCAGCTTTAAGACCAGACCTGGAAGGGGATGTCCCTGATTCTCCCACTCTTCAGCAGGGCTCAGGGGCAGCTGATGGTACCCAGGGTGTTGCAGAATTTCTGAATTACACAGGGGTGGGACTGAGGAATTTAGAATCATTAAGGGTGGGAAAGGACCTCCAAAGAATCCAACCTTTGAAGCTGGAGTTTGCTCCAGTTGCCTGAACGTCAGGATTTAGTTAAAGGATGTAAGAGAACCCTTCTCATCTCCAGTTACCCCTCCAAAAAGGTACAAATCTCTTCATCATCTGTGTCCCAGATTCTCTTAATCCACAACACAGTATCATACTGGCCTTGATGAACACAAAATTTTGGGATGAGTAACCCAGCAGAAATATATAGGAAAATGAAAATGAAAACCAAGAAAGTATAATCTATTTGGAGATAATAACTGGGTTAAACACTTCAAAAATGTTCTCCCACCTCAAGAAGGCAATGGGGTGCATTGTGGATACGGATGTGTAGCTCATGAGACAATCACATGTGAGGTTTTTGTCTTCTTTTCTTTATGTTAGAGCTGGGATTAGTACATGGGAGTTGCACTTTTGGTGTTCAGACTCATTAATTCTTATCTCTAGCAGAGTCTCACAAGTCATGATTTCTAACTAGCAAGGTAGAAAATGGAGGTGTCTCTAACTCTTCCAAGGTTATTTAAGCATAAACTATCCAATAATGAGACGACAATTGTATTATTTATACTTTTAACCCAGTAATTGACCACACAAGGTCTGCAATGCCTTTTTCACCCGATTAAAAAAAAAAACACCCAAAACCAAGAAGAGGAAGGTGAAGAAGAGGGACTTAGATAATGCCCTAAATCCTCCATATTGCATCACATATATTACTATATACTAAATGCTTAAATTCTAAGTTTTTCACCCTGTGAGATCACACAATTCTATTCAAACTCCACACCCACAGTCCCAGTGCTGTCACTCGATTTTGGGAGCCTGTTCCAAGGCCTCAAGTCAAATGTGGTGCTTGCCTGAGGCTCAGCACCTTTTAGCACAGAAAACCTGAAATTTTCAGTTTCCAGAATTCCAGCAGTCACAGACTCATAGATTCACTCAGGTTGGAGAACACCCCAAGGATCATTGAGTGCAACCTTGGGCCAGCATATTTTTGCTAAAGACAAGGAATCTGCTGGGTGATTTAGTAGCTCTGATTGGGAATTGTGCAGATTTCACTGCTCCAAGTCTCCAGGACACGCTGTGGCTGTACAGTACCACGATCAACACCACAGCCCACCACAATGGACTGACACTGTGTGTTCCACTTGTGTCCCTTGCCTGGACAGTCCAGGGCACAGCATTCCTTGTTCCTCAGGCCCCCAGTGACAATGGTTCTTTTTACAACAATCTTTCTGCTTTTCAATGCCTGAAATTGCCAAAATGCTGATCAGTTGCCTTTTACATTCTCTCAAGTAACATCGAGCACAGTTCTAGATTAGCTGAGTCTCTAAACAATTTTGTGTGGCAAAGGAAAGTAATTAAGTAAGTGTTAAGAACAGGATTTTCCAAATGGCCTGAGGTGGTGGGGATTTCTAGGCAGCACTGGTCTTGACTGGAAGTGGGTGCCTACATCCTTTTAATTTGGTCATAAATCATGGCTTGCCAAATTTTATCAAGTGTCCATTTGGTTGACTTCATTACTGTGGATGACACTAACACGATCTGGATTGGGATGCTTTTTAACATTTGGATGTGGAATTCCTCCACGCCATCATTCCTGTGCTTTAACATGTTTCGTGTGTTTATAAATCGATGGAATTACTCTCTCATTAAAAGGAAATTGACAGCAACCATTTATTTTCATAGGACTATATATAACATTTGGAAGGCAAGTGTTTATGTTAGAACATATGTTGTATTGCTTATTCAAAAATTTGTGTTTTGTCCAGTGCTGAACTGTTTATTGATTTTCAAAGCCTAATCCTCTTGTTATGTTTCATGTATTAAAACTTGCATGCCTTGCTCATACCATGGATTCTTTTGTTTGTTTGTTTATTTAATGCATGTTAATGGAACAGAAGAAATTCATTAAGGCCAGTTTGGATAAATACAATTTAAATGAATATGGGTTTCAGTTGCACTGAAGTATAAACTGCTAATGGGTTTCAGATGCTGCTCTAGCTCGATATTGTAATTGCTACTATAAGCTTTCTAAAGAAAAGCTTGTTTATTATACCCACATAGCTGGTTTGGATAAAAAAACAGAAAGAAACCCAACTGATTCCTGCTCAGAGACATAGCTCAGGGTTAGCACATCCAGGCTGGTTGGCAAATTCTGCTGACACCGTGCTTGTGAAACAGATTGCATCGCAGGCTGCTTCAGCTGCATTTTGCATCATTTCAGTGTTGCTTTGTTAAGAAATGCTAAGCTTCTAACATGACTATCAGTGGCAAGGCCCTTTGACATCTACTTTTGTTTGTCTAAAATGGACAAATTTTGTTGCCCTACCTCACTTTTGCAAAGTGTACAGCAGACTTAACTATTTTCTTTTTGCTGTGGAATTGGCAGACAGTGAGGAAAATACAACAGCAACGTTTTATGTCTTAATGTAAAATAATCATTTTAACTCACTTGAGGCAGAACGATGACAAGGATGTATTTTATGGACCTTTTCACTGTTCTTGCAATTGTTTTGCCCTCTGGTTGTATGCAGTGCAACAGCAAGCTAATAAGTTTCCGTTCTGCATTTCCCCAAATGCTGCAAAGGGATGATATGGTTTGGCACGGACCCAGCTTGCTCTAAACTTCTCCATTTTGTGTGGGCTCATTCCATAGCAGGGAACATTTAGTTGCAACATAATGCTGTGAGAACAAGCAGGGTGTTACGCAAGTGAAAGCTGTTTGTGCTGAACTTTGGAGATTAGTTTCCTAAATGAGCGCCGTATTATTTCCCCATCAATTGTCTGCGCTGAATGACATTAGGTAACAATTAAACCTCCGTGGAACGGCGTTCTGCCGCTCACACGAGGGAAAACACGGCACACTGCAATTATCCCTGCTCTTTAGGGTTTCGTGAGACAGTCCTGGGAGAAGGGGGGACTGGTTAATAGAATTAGAAGCCAGAATCACAACATTTCCTAATGGGGCCCGTGGGGAATTGACGCCCTGACATTATTAATGCCAGCTCTGACATTCCCGCTTTGTTCCTCCCCGCAGGGAGCGGGCAGATCCAGCTGTGGCAATTCCTGCTGGAGCTGCTGTCGGACAGCTCCAACTCCAACTGCATCACCTGGGAGGGCACCAACGGCGAGTTCAAGATGACGGACCCCGACGAGGTGGCGCGGCGCTGGGGCGAGAGGAAAAGCAAGCCCAACATGAACTACGACAAGCTGAGCCGCGCCCTGCGCTACTACTACGACAAGAACATCATGACCAAGGTGCACGGCAAGCGCTACGCCTACAAATTCGACTTCCACGGCATCGCCCAGGCCCTGCAGCCTCACCCCCCGGAGTCCTCCATGTACAAATACCCGTCGGACCTGCCCTACATGAGCTCCTACCACGCGCACCCACAGAAGATGAACTTTGTGGCCCCCCACCCGCCTGCCTTGCCCGTGACGTCCTCCAGCTTTTTTGCCGCCCCCAATCCGTACTGGAATTCGCCGACTGGAGGGATCTACCCCAACACCAGGCTGCCAGCTGCTCATATGCCCTCTCATCTCGGCACCTACTACTAGAGTGGGGTGGGGAAGGTAAACGCCAGGCGAAGCGAAGGCGCTTCTCGGTGGGATTCGGTCCCTGAGGAGTCGCAACGAACTCTTGTTGGAGTACTCAAATTAAAAGTGCCTAAAGAGACAAGTGAAGGTTTGGCTGGGGGGGGAAAAAAAACCAAACCAACCCCCAAACCACGTTAAAAATAGATGTCAAAAAGACTTCTTTGTAGTAGGGATTTAAAGGAAATATCCAAGAAGTATTAAGATACTAAAATGTAATGTATATGGGCATCGACTCTGTGGACCAAACAACAATAGACTATTGTAGGTAGAAGCATGAAATGATAAGGAGAACCTACGGAAGCTGGTGGTCTTAAAAAAGTTGATAAGCTTGTTTAAGTGTGTTGAAGTTTGGTATCATGCTAGTGCAAAACTGGGACTATACTACAGCAATATAAGGATAAGGCTATAGTGACCTAACATACAGTATATGGATCATTACAAAAGAGAGGGAAAAGGGAAAAAAAAAAAAAAGCCTATCTGTATTTAAAAATTAGAAACATATCAGCAGAAGAGACTGGTTGGTGTGGAAGCTGATTTGGAATAGAACAGCAGTGTTGTAGCTAAAAATAAATGAGATCCATTCACCAGAGCAAATCAGCTGCTCAAACTGTGAAGACAACCCAAACTTTCAGATTCCTTGACAGTTTTACAGGAACCCTGAGCCAAACGTGGGAAATGAGAATGTGCTGGAGGGCGAGTGCATGATTGTAGATCAGAGGCCTGCACCTGGAAGCAGGAAGCAGGAAGGAGAAGGAGGAGGATGAAGGTGCTGAGAAGGGGAGGAAAGAAACTTCTTGACCAGTAGAGACTGAAAAGACTGAAAACTTTGTAGCGTTGGGACTATGAAGAAACACTTGTTTGGACTTGTGAAACATATTGCTCAGTATTATACCATTCCCAGTATTTCAGGAGGAACAGACTTGATTCAGTAGTAATAAAAAGCAGGAAAAGGGAAAAGCAGAAGGAGCGGGAAATCAGAATATGCATCTCTCTTTTTGTTGTTTTTTTTTTTAACAAAAGAAAAAAAAAATCAAAACTGGAATTGTGTTTGATATTTAAAAGTTACCAGTCAGAACCTCATCATTGCTAAGGGAGTTTGTTTTCTGTGGGTTAAAGCAAGAGACAACCCCTGACTGCCAGAATCAGAAATCACCTGAGTATTTTTGTTAGGCGGGCGCCAGTTTTTCTTACCGAGTCGCGAACGCTGTGCGTTTGTCAGAATGAAGTATACAAGTTCAGTGTTATTTTTTTTTCCTTTTTATATAATTATTATATAACTTATGCATTTATACACTACGAGTTGATCTCGGCCAACCAAAGACACACACACACACACAAAAAAAAAGACCAAAAAAAAAAGGGACAATCCAAAAAAAAACCTATTGTGGCCTTGAATTTTAACTCTGTATGCTTAATGTTTACATTATGAACATATTAGTCCTTAGATTGCAGAATGTATGTAATAAAATAAGCTTGGCCTAGCATGGCAATTTCAGATTGACACTGTGGTTTGCATTTTTTGTGTGTGACATCCATGCCAGATCTGCTACTCACCAGGTTAAAATAAGCCACGCTTTTTGGGCTGTGAAAATGTGGGAGCAAACAGCCTGAGTTTAAAGTGCACAGGTGCTGTGTGTCTTCTTTTCCAGCCAGTTCTGCTGAACACACTCCCAGCCCTTCTTTAACAGTGCATTGCCATCCCTGTGCTGAGCTCCTCTGGCCCAGAGATTGCAACCATCCCCAATTAATTCATCGACTGCTCCACGCCCAAGACTGGAAATGAAGCCCAAGGGAGGCCTCTAAGGAAGAGCATTAACACTCAGAAATTATCTTTTGTTGCCATGAAGTTATGCTGCAAAATCTCAGCCTGAGATGTGTCTTCCTCCTGAATCATGTATTGAATTGCTTTGCCCCCTTGCCCTTAATACATCCTGCATCATTATTAGTAAGAAAAGTGAATAATGAACCATTTCCATTATTCCCCACTTTAGAATGGAGTGTATGGCAGCCTTGTTCATTTGTCATTGCAGCCCATCCTGGCTGTTTACAAAGGGCAGGGGGTTTTATTTTTCTCTTCTAGCTTTAGAGGCTTCCCACTCTGTACCCTGGGCCCCAAAACTGCATCTGGTGACTACTGGCATAAATCCATTCTTTCCCAACACCATCTGAAGAACTGGTCTGGAAAATCAGCCCTGATATTTATGAGTGGCTCTCCACAGTGTTTGCTGCAGGAATCCCAGACAGCTCAGCCCTCTGTATCCCTCTTTTTTGCTGTTCTTTTGTGTCCTTTCTCCCAGACAAAATGGATGTGGTTTCAGGTTTTATAGGAAATGTTTTTCATATACATATTTTTGAGGAGCAATGGGACCCAACTCTACCAGGCTTCGTGTTAGGAGTGTCTTGGTGGCAGTTTATAAGCACAGAATTGTGTTACCAATGTGTGAGACCTGGGCAGGGAAACAAGCACTGTAAAGTCTGTATTCCTTAAAAAAAAAAAAAAAAAAGGAAGAAAATGAACTCTCAGAAAATGTCAGTCACTATTTTAGAAAGTTATGGCAGGCACACCTACATGTGACTATAAAGATAATAATTTGCCTTTCAGTGGAAATAAATCTAGAGATTCTCACTATCTACTTTATGTGTGCTTCCAACCTGAAATGGTAAGTGTATTTTTGAACCAGCTCTTACTTAAACACTGAAAATCCAGATTTAAATAAGGTCTTTGTTTAGATGGGCAAGGACGTGCCTGGAGGCCTCCAAGGCATCCCCAGTGCTCTCGGGGCTGCCTGCAGGATTTCCAGATTGTGCTGTGCTGTGCAATGGGAACAACATCCTGGCATTGGGGTGCAGATCCTGGGACAGGGACAGATGGAATCCCCTTGTGTGAAGGGTAAAATCCTGGAGCTGCCCATGGGAAGCTCACTGATGAGCCATGGTCACCCATTGCAGAGCTCCACCTTCCTCCAGGAGCTGCTCCCTGCCTTCCAGGAGCCCTGGAAAACATGGATTTTTCAAGAGGGGAGTGAAGGATGGAAAGACCCTACTGCTGCTGCACTGGGATTGTTTGTAGGGTCTCCCTGTGACCATGACAAGGCAGAGCTGAGGAACTCCGTGTCCACCATTCCATGAGAGATGTTCAGTGAAGCTCAGACAGACCCCAAGACCATGGCTGGATCTTCTCTTTGCCATTTAGCACCTGGACAGCACGGCCCTGATGTGCCCACGTTTGCAGAAATTGGTAATATTAATGACTTCACTCCTTTATTTAAATCAGAGTTTCTTTTAATGTCAATTGTCAGCCAAGCTGCAAACCTTACCCAGATTCCAAAGAGTCCACATTTGGTACCTCAGATTCCACAAACCTTTTAAACTGCCCACAGAAGCACAGGGACCATCAGGGATTTAGACTTTTCTTCTGCAAACGTTTCTATCTCAGATTATTTCTTGCCCAGGCTAAAATGTTGAAGGTGTCCTTGCCCATGGCAGGGGGTGGAAATGAGACGATCTTTAACATCCTTTTCAGCCCCAACCAGTCTGGGATTCTCTGATATCTGAGGCTGGACACTTCCATGTGCATCAGAATTAAATCTTTTTTGGAAGGGAAATAAAGGTTCCAACAGGGACACCTTCAACGCTCCCAGGCTGCTCCAAGCCCCAGTGTCCAACCTGGCCTTGGACTTCAACAGCTGCTCTGAGTACCCTGTGCCAGGGCCTCAGCACCCTCACAGGGAAGAATTTCTTCCTAATATCCCATTTAACCCTACTTTCTGTCAGTTTGAAGCCATTCTTCTTATCCTGGCACTCCAGGCTCTTGTAGAAAGTCTCTCTCCATCTTTCTGCTTGGCTCCCTCCTCAGCATTTTTTTTAAAGGGCACATATTTTCAAGAAAATGAACACAACACCCAGAGTTGTTAGGCCAGGAATTGCCTTGACATGTCCTTTTAAATAGCTGGATTGAGGACTTCTCAAATAAAAAAAAAAATTTGGTGCCAGAATATTGGTCCTTATATATTTTATTAAAACCTAAGGGGCAGAATAATTTTCTGTGCCCAATCCTGGAAGCACCGAGGAATTCTGCTTGGGAAACCCCTTCCATCCATCTCATTACAACAAAACAATTTTGTGCTGTGCATTCACTGATGTTTCCTTAACCTTCTCCTTTGAAAAGATCTCAATTCCAGGGTATTTCCACCCATTCCCATCACACAGAGCCCAACACATCTCATTGTCAAGAAGGGGTGGGGATTTTTTGCAGATTTATTTTTTGTTTTCCTGCCATATCTGTATTTTGCAATTCCTTGTGATTGCACTCCTCATGCATCACCCTCTGGAGTTCTTCTCCTGCCTCAGTGTTTACAGCTTCCCAAATATTTGTGGTTTGTTATCACACTCTCTTCGCCTGGGTGTTTGCCAAGCTTTGACGTATTCCACTTCACAAACCTATCCCTCTTCTTCTCTGACAATTCTTAATGTGCCCTTCTTTTTTTCCTTTTTTTTTTTCTTTTTTTTCCCCCTTTTTACCCTCTCTGTCTCCCCTGCACATTGCCAGGCCTGATGTCTCCTCCTGTCTGAACCATTCCCATCTAGGATTTTTTTTTTGGCTGCACCTCCACCCCACTGGAGTCTGTTCTTCCCAGTCAAGCAGCTGATGCACTTTTAGTCCCACCTGGGTGAAAGTTGAGAAGCTTGAGCAGCTGAAACATGGATTTCCATGTTCTTCTTTCTTTGGAATTTGCTTCTCATGAGCTGAAGAGCCTCCTTTCCTCGGGTGTCTCCACCAGCAGACCATTGAGAAGGTTTTTCCAGACTCTTGGAGTGAAATTCCAGCTCATCCCACCCCCAAAAAAATGCCAATTCATTTCCAATTTTATTTGTGCTGAAGGTGTAATTTTTCTCCACAGAAAACTTCAAATCTGCTCTGCAGAGAATCGCAGGATTGCAGAGTCATCGAGGCTGGAAGAAACCTTCAAGCTCATCCAGTGCCACTGACACCCCATCACCCCAAAACCATGTCCCCAAATTCCATATCCAGGTGTTTCTAAAACAGGCACAAGAATTTGGACTAAATGATTTCCATGGTATTTTCAATCCACCAAGTTCTAAGAGGATTTGAAAGGCAAGTTTTAACTTTTTGGCATGTCTTCTACTCAATTCTTCCGTATATTTTTGCAAAATTCCCAGTTTGTGTCACAAAAGAGCCGTGTAGATCCCTTGGCCACCTGACACGTGGGCCCAGGACTGCCAGGGATGAGACAGGGCTTCAAAGACCACTTCATCCTCATGGAGAAGAGCTGGAGGACTTGGGAATCTCCCCACTGACCACTGGAATGATCAGATTTAGAAAGAAATATCCCTTTCCTCCTGTAGGGTGGGGAGGGGTATGTTCACCTGCATTGGTGTACTCAAAATACAAGGGGAAGAAAGGGGGAAAATCAAAATACTTGTTTGTTTTATGGTTGAAAAATGCTCTCGTGCTGTCTAGTTCCCAGAAACTGGCCTGTATGTTCACCTGCATTAGTGTACTCAAAATACAAAGGGAAAAAAGGGGGATAAAAATCAAAATATTAATTTGTTTTGTGGTTGAAAAGTGCTCTCATGCTGTCTAGTTCGCAGAAATTGGCCCGTATGTTCACCTGCATTAGTGTACTCAAAATACAAAGGGAAAAAAGGGGGATAAAAATCAAAATATTAATTTGTTTCGTGGTTGAAAAACGCTCTCGTGCTCTCTAGTTCCCAGAACTTGGTCTGGTACATCCACACATTTCAGTTTTCTGGGATGGGAATGAGTTGGGATGACCCAGCCATGAGTCGGCTCCTGTTGTGCTGGAGAGGGTAAATACAGATCATGACTAACAGATGTTGCTTTGAAGTGCTCCTATCTTTAAATACACAAGGCCAATAAATGCTGGAAAATTCTGTATTTTCTACCAAGACCAGGCTGAACATTTTCCACTCTTTCTTCAAAGAAGGGGAGGGAATGGAATTTTTTTTTTTTTTTTGGTTTCTTACAGCATATACTGAGGATAAATCCAGGAAATATGTGGAAGGTCCTTGGGCATTGTGGTGGCCTCATATCCTGGCACAGAGACACAGCTCATGGCCTGGCTCCCCAAGGGACTGGAGTGTCTGAATGGCTGCTGGTTACAAATATGGAAAAGTTCCAAGTGCCTCTGCATGGCTGTAAGCGAGCTGTAAACCTCCCACCACAGGTTTCCAAGGAAAAGACAGAAAATCAGGACTGCAGCAAGTGGCACACAGCCTTTGGAGGAGGGTTTGGAGCTCAAATCAGGTGTCAGAATTACCTTGGCTGTTCCAGGAGGGGACAGGGGAGACACAGAGCCAAAGATGCCGAGAAATGAAGGAGCTTTGGACAGCAGGGCTTGGGAAGAGGAAGGAAAAATAGGAGAAAGAGGCAAAAATGGAGATGTAAAGAAGAAGAAAAACTTTCTGACGTGCTGGCAGAGGAGCAGCAACATGCCATGACACTGACACCCTTATTAACAATTTCTGGAAGGGGATGGAAGAGGAGTTTCAGACATCCTTGCAGGGTTTACTTGGTGCTGTGGGACCTGGTTTGATGATGGTGACACGAGGTCAGCTCTGAGCTGTCAGCAGACAGGGAGACAACCAGAGCATCAAAACATCAGCTGAGAACAGAGGGCAGCAGGCAAAGAGGTTGGCTCAGCTCAGCCTCCCTCACCCTCAGAAAAAGGGGAATTCCACAGGATAGGGATACCAGGGAGGCTCCAATGGCCAGGGAAACCCAAGCAGCTCATTTTCCTGTCTGACCGTGGAAAGTGAGGTGGATCTGAGGGATGTGGGGAAGGAAACAGCAGCTGGATGTCGAGGGGTTTGCAAAGAGAGAGAGATGAAAGCGGAAGAAAAGCTGACTGTGAGCCTGGGGGAATGTAGAGGTTCAGGAGCAGAAAAGAGAGGCTTAAAAAGAAAACAAGGTCAGGTTTAACTCAAACCTGAGCCCAAAGGATGGGCTGGAGAGCAGCTGTGGTGTGCAATTCGGTAGGAGAGGGCAGGTCAGCACATCTGGGCTGAGGCAGCAGCCTGAGCTGAGGGAACGCTGGAGCAGGCGAATGTTGTACTTCATTTCTCTTTCTACACTTACCACTTTAATATATTTTCAGCTAACATTTCATTACAATTTCCACAAACATTTCATGTCATGGCTCCATCACAATGCAGCTGTAAAACAGCCCTGCCAATGCTGGTAATTTGCTCTGGGAATGCAATATCCAGCTCCAGCTGACGAGTGCAGTGCAAAACGAGCTAAGGGGCATTTTTCATTTCTTTAACCACTCACCTCAACAACTAAATGCATTGCAATGCTAAATGAGTAGTATACAATCAGTCACTGCAGACTGTAGAAAAGCATCAGACCATACATCTCTGTTGTTTTGTCATGAGCTGTACAAAGTGCTGGCGTAGCACTCTGCAGATGGCTTTGTTCACTCTGGTTACTTTAACTGCACACCAAAAATCAAGAGAGTTTCATTCATACTCTGTTGTGTGTGTGTCTCCTGCTCTGTGCCAAATCCAATATTCTCTCCTTTTCCTACTCAATGCAGATCACAGAGGAAGCACAGCAGTCACTGCTTTAATATTTTGGATGTTCCCCTGTCACTGATGGAACAGCTCTTGAGCTGAGACATGGTTGGTGCTCCCAGTTACTGCTGGGTTTCTATTTCTCTGCTTTGGACAAAAGCTGAGGCATTTGGTTTGTGACTCAGTCATCTATTTCTCAAAATGTCAGGTGGGCTTTACTCAGAATAGAATCATGGAATGGTTTTGGTTGGAAGGGATATTAAAGTTCATCCTGTTCCACCCCCCTGCCATGGGCAGGGACACCTCCCACTGTCCCAGGCTGCTCCAAGCCCCAATGTCCAACCTGGCCTTGGGCACTGCCAGGGATCCAGGGGCAGCCACAGCTGCAATGGGAATTCCAGCCAGGGAACAATTCCTGCCCAAGATCCCATCCAGCCCTGCCCTCTGGCACTGGGAAGCCATTCCCTGTGTGCTGTCCCTGCAGCCCTTGGCAATTGTCTCTCTGCAGCTTTCCTGGGGCTCCTTCAGGCCCTGCAAGGCCACCCTGAGCTCAGCCCAAAGCTTCTCCTGGCCAGGCTGAACAATGCCAGCTGTGCCAGCCTTTCCTCCCAGCAGAGCTGCTCCATCCCTCTGCTCATCCTGCTGCCTCCTCTGGGCTCTCTCCAGCAGCTCCACGTCCTCCCTGGGCTGGGAATTCCAGGGCTGGGGCAGCTCTGCAGGTGGGCTCTCACCTGAGCAGGGCACAGGGACAGGATTATGCTACAGAGTCATTGATTGTACCATGCATTTCCCCCCTTATTTTGGCACAATGTAAAAGGAGAGACATTGGAAGAGGTAAAGCAGCTGTATTTAGTCAGAATACCTGGCAAAATGTAGTGAAGTGAATGCGAGCTGAGTGATAATAAAATTTCCAAAAGACCAAAAGCAACTTGGGCCCTCAAATCTGATAGACTGATTGGATTTATGTTCCTGAGGCATTCCAGAAATCCCTCCCTGGTGTTTTGTCATTTAAGAAAGTCACATTCCTTTGGAAGGGCTTGAAGCTGAGTGCACAGCCCTGGGGTGACCCCCAGCAAAGGCAGCCATGGGGCTGGGGGGGAAATGCCACCATAAAAAGTCATGGAATTGGCTGAGCTGGAAGGGACCCACCAGGATCATCCAGTCCAGCTCCTGGCCCTGCACAGGACACCCCAGGAACGCCTGAGTGTTTTCCAAATGCTCCTTGAGCTCAGACAGGCTCCCAATGTCCAGCCTAAGCTTCCCCTGGTACAGCTTGAGACTCTGTCCTCCTGTCCTGTCGATGGGATCAGTCAGCTCCTGGTTGATCAATCCCAATTTCTCATGGAGCTGTGGCTGTACAAGGCACTTGCTCTTCAGTGAGTACAACAACAATATAAAATCTGTTTTAAAAAGCACAGGAGTGGTGTGTTGGAGCCCTGGGCACTGAGAATTTCAGCCTTTCTGTGCTGCCAGGCTCTGACCCCCAGGCAAACCCTGCATTGACTTGAGGCCGTGGATAAGCTCCCAAAATTGAGTGACAGCGCTGGGATTGTGGGGGTGGAGTTTGGATAGAAGTGTGGGATATCACAGGGGGGAGACTGAGAGTTTAAGGGTTTGGAATACAGGAATAGAGAGATAAAGCAAGATGGAGGATTTGGGGCAGAAGCTGAGTCCTTCTTTTTCACCTTCTTCATGCTTTGGGTGATGTTTTGTAATTGGACAGAAAAATCCACACTGCAGGCCATGGGTGGTTGGTTATTGGGTTAAAAGTAAAAATAATTCAGGTGTCATTTCATAATTGGGCAGTTTGTGCTTAAAAGGCCTTGTAGAGAGATAGAGACTGAGCCATTTTTCACCTTGTTAAGTGGAACTCTTGGCTTGTGAGACTGTAACATGGATAAGAATTAATAAACATCTGAATCCAAACACAAACTGCATCTCTTGAGCATTTAATCCTGGCTCTAACAGGGGAAAAGAAGATAAAAACCTCACAGTGGCATTGTAAATGTGGGCTGGCAGCCGGCTGGGAAGAAGCCACTGTGTGCCTGGGTGGCCAAGGAGGCCAATGGCCAATGCAGGAATTGTGTGGCCAGCAGGACAGGACAGGGATTGTCCCTCTGTGCTGGGCACTGCTGAGGCCACACCATGACCTCCCCTACCCAGTTTTGGGCTCCTCAATTCCAAAAGGAGATTGAGGGGCTGGAGCATGTCCAGAGAAGGGAATGGAGCTGGGGAAAGGTCTGGAGAACATGTCACACACGTGTGGAGTTTCTGTGCTGTGGGAACCCAGGGCATCTCTTTGGCTGCCCTGGGAGCTCAGGAAACCCTGGCCAGACAGTCTGGGAACTGAACAAGAAGGATTGACCCCAGTACAGGGGGGTTACAGCCCTGTCCAGGGGGGTGAACAGGGGAGTTTCAGTTCTGTCCATGGGGGTCACAGACCCTGGCACAAAGCAGGGATGAATTACAAATCTCAAGGATGTGAAATCCAGTAGTTTAGCTTACCACAGAGTGAGAAATATGTAGTTTTAGGGTTTTATAATAGAAGTAGATGGAGATTTTGGGGCGGTCCCTGAGGCTTTTCTTCTTCCCCTCCATTTTCTGCTGTGACGTTGGCACAATGTGGCTTGGGGAGATTGGGCCAAGTGGAGATGCCCTGTTTGGTGTGGATGGTGGACATTGGTAGGAAATGGTGAACAATATGTTCAGAATAATCTGGATTTAAGACAACGACCTTCCAGGGGAGAAGGAGTTCCCTGATGGCCGGTGTTCAGAACAGTCCTCACTGAGGACAGAGCAAGATCTGACATAAGAAGAAAGAATAAACACTGTGATAGACCTTGGAGAAACTGAACCTTGAAGCCTCTGTCTCTTTCTTGCATCTGCCCTGAATCATCCAGGAGGGCAAAAAGACTCTGAGCACCTGAATGTCAGAAATCATAATCCCATACCGTACTCCCTGGTAAAGTCTCCCTATCACCTCCTCACTCTGACACCAACACCCTGCAGGGTTTTACCAAGTGGTTTTTGAGGTGTTTTGGGGGCTGTGTTTTGCAGCACAGGCAATATTCAGACTCTTTCCCCCTCCCCTCTTTCATCCCACAGTGTTATGGCTGGTGAGAGCTGGCTGAGCAGGATATTTTAGGATGCTCCGTGCAGTTTGGAGGTCTGGGCTGTGCCCTTTTCCCAGCCTGGAGCGGGCTGTGGTGCTGAGCCTGGTCCCCCAGGGCAGCTGAAGGACAGGCAGAGGTGCCTGACAGCAGGACACAAAGGCAGCAAAGGCTGGAAATGCCACAGTCGGTGCCCTGGGCTGGTTTTATTCTGCTGTGATCACTGCAGGTACAACTTTAGCTCCTCCTGATGACCCTGCCCTTTCTCTGTCCCCTCAGCAGGTCCCTGTGAGGGTGAGGGTGGCACCGTGCTCACCCCAGGGACTCCCCATGGACACAGAGCTCCCTCTCCTCCGATGGGTCACGTTTGCTGGCCAAGGCATATTCCCATTTCTCCCAAAAGATGGCACTAGGATTCACCAAAACCGAGCTGCTCGGCACCCTGGGTGTTTTATATTTGTGAGCAATCCCACCAGGAGCCTGCAGGCAGAGTCCAGCCCTCACTTCCATGACCCTCTGGAGCATCCAACTGGGCAGAGCCGGATTGAAATCAAGGTTATGGGCAACAACAGCAGAGGGAAAATCGAGTTATCACCTGCTCAGGGTGTGCAGCAGGAGGGAATCTCTTTTCCTGGAGGGGATATCTTTTTCTAGGATGCAAATATTCCTCCCTTTACATCCTGTGTTTTATTTCCGAGGCAATGAGGAAAACAAATATGCAATATTGGAATTAATCTTCCTGCACGCTGACATTATCTGCTGTAGCAAAGTTGACAACATTAAGGTTTTTTCTCAGAAGTTAATTATTTTTTCATTTGAACAACATAGCCCATGGAGCCTAGGAATAGAGAATCTGCTTGGTAATTTAGACCATGTTTTAAGGTGTTTTTAAAATGTAATGTTTCTACACAAAGATAATTATAGAAATATTTCCATGATTAAAAGGATATAACTAATGAAAGTAACTTTTGGTGAGATTATATTTCCTTGCAATTTCTATAACCCATTGAAGAGAGCTTTTTATCTATCAGGGAAGCAATAATTTCTTTTCCTGAAAAACAACCCCCATTTCAAGGTAATGGACTTTTTTTTGTATTCATTAACATCTCTAATGGAGCTATCACCTGAAGAGGTGGAAGTTTTCGTTAAAGAAAATGAGAGGATCACAGCTCTATAAATGAAAAGAAGTTCAAGTGTGCAGATGAAGGATTTCCAAAGACAGAATTCCATGGCTGAAAGTGCTGTCTCAGTGCATTTAATAACGAAGGGAGCACCTTGTCCAATAAATCCACCTGCCTGGGCTGCTCAGCAGCATCCAAGGAGCCCTGAATCCTACAACTGCTCTAAAATCCTGCCCATTAGCAATAGCAACTTCAGCAGAGACATTTTGCTCTTTTATTTTGCAAATGTTGCTGTCTCCTGAAAGACAGGTGCCTGATTCCCAATGATTTGGGGGACCAAAGTTTAGCATGCAGCCAGAAAAGTTCTTTTTTTCCCCTCTGTGTGCTAGCAGCACTAAAGAGTGATTAAAAACACGAGTGTGAGAGGCAGCTGAAGACTCTACTGAGCCCTGATGTGCAAAGCCCTCATGGCAGAGCTGGGGAAGGTGATGTTCCTGCAGTGCAGGGGTTCTTCCAAGCACCTGAGCCTGGAGCTGTCTGTCCCTGGTGGGATTTCTCACTTTACTGTCCCAGTCCATTTTCCTTTGTTTTTGACAGTGATCTGCACATCCCAATCATGATTTTTTTTTTTTTTCTTTGCAGTCCATTTGTGCTGCTCATGTCTTTGGGGCTGTTCAGTGAATTGCAAATTGCCACTCACCATTGCAACCCAGCTGCTAATTAAGCAGGAAAGTGGTAGCAGACATTTGGAGCAGAGGGATGCTCCAGGATGGATTCACTTGTGGCCCTTCTGGAGGGCTGGATTCACCCAGGATATTCTGGAGGGCTGGATTCACCTGCGGACATTTTGGAGGGCTGGATTCATCCAGGACATTCTGGAAGCCTGCATTTACACAAGATATTCTGGAGGGATGGATTTACACATGATATTCTGGAGGGCTGGATTTACCCAGAACATTCTGCAGGACTGGATTCACACAGGATATTCTGGAGGGCTGAATTCCCCTGTGAACATTCTGGAGGGCTGGATTCACCAGAATATTCTGGAGAGCAGGATTCACACAGGACATTCTGGAGGGATGGATTCACCCAGAACATTCTGGAGGGGCGGATTTACACAGGATATTCTGGAGGGCTGGATTCACTCATAACCCTTCTGGAGGGTTGGATTCATCCAGGATACTCTGGAGGGCTGCATTCACTCATAACCCTTCTGGAGGGTTGGATTCATCCAGGATACTCTGGAGGGCTGGATTCACCAGAATATTCTGGAGAGCAGGATTCACACAGGACATTCTGGAGGGATGGATTTACCCAGAACATTCTGGAGGGTTGGATTCATCCAGGATACTCTGGAGGGCTGGATTCACTCATAACCCTTCTGAAGGGTTGGATTCACCCAGGACAGGCTGGATTTACCCATGGACTTTCCGGAGGGCTGGATTCACACATGGATGTTCTGGAGACACCTATGGCCATTCTTAAGACGTAGATTCAGCCAGGACATTCTGGAGGGCTGGATTAATCCATGAATATTTTGGTGGGGAGGATTCCCCCAAGACGTTCTGGATTCACTCATAACTCTTCTGGAGGGCAAGATTTACTCCTTCTGGAGGGCAGCATTCACCCACGGCCCTTCCAGAGGGCAGGATCCATCCAAATCCCTCCAGGAGGGTAGGATTCACCCATAACTCTTCCTTAGGACAGCAGCTCGCTGCCTTTTATAAACTCAGGAGGGCCCGACAAAACAAAATAAAATCAACGCCAAAAAACCTCCAACAAACAGCAACAACAAAATGCTTTCCAAAGGGTGGAGGGAGCATCATTTTGGGATGTTTCGGATCCGCAGGCACGGGGTGCTGTGAGAGGAGCTGGCACTAGATGGAGCGATGGGTTAGCGCGATCCCTCCTCGCCGGAGATCCTGCTGGAAGCGCATTCCAGGGGTTTGGCAGGATGGAGCGTGTTTGTCAGCCTCCTCTCCAGAAGAGCTGGGCTCTAAAGGAGCCGTGTTCTATGGGGTCAGGGCTCAGAGAGGCGCTCAGCTGCCTTTGCCAGCCCGCTCCCACCCCAGTCCCGCTCCTCCTCTTCCATCAGCACCATCACTGCCCAGAAACTGCAGAAAAAGCTGTGCTAATTACCAAAATTAATCATCCCCAAGGGACAAGAGTCAACCTGCAGTGCCAAAACAGGCCCTGGGTAGAGTCTGGCTCTGCCATGGGGGCTGTTTTCCTTATTTTCCCATTTTCCCGCAGCCTCGTACCTCCACCAGCCAGGGGAGCAGAATTCCCCATCTTTATCCCATCCCTGGGCACTGCAGCTCCATCTGGCATGTGCTGAAGTGCCACGGGGAGCTGTGGGTGCTGGCTGATGTCAAAAACCTGGCATCAAAAACCTGGGACACCAGGTGCTCCAGGGATGCCTTGGCACCCGGCGGGCAGGAGCCTTTCATGTGGTTCCTTGGGTGTGACTGGAAGCAGCTTTTGGCCCAGGGGGGTGGATGCTTCTTGCCTTTGTGTGTGCCCTGTGTTTTGTCATCGTGGTGTGAACACCTCTTCTGGAGAGCAGCAATTAACAGGAGATCTGTTTCAGCTTCAGAAATTTTTTGGAATTTTTTGGAATTTATTTTAGCTGCTCCTTTGGAAATCGAAAATAGTGTGTGGCCAGCTGGAGCAGGGAAGGGATTGTCCCACCTCGAAGGCTGGGGGATTTCAGTTCAGGAAAGACATTGAAGTGCTGGGGTGGGTCCAGAGAAGGACAACAGAGCTGGGGAAGAGTCTAGAGAGTAAATCCTGCAGGGAGTGGCTGGGGGAGCTGGGGAAGGGGCTCATCCTGGAGAAAAGGAGGCTCAGGAAAGATCTTTTCACTCTCTACAACTTTGTGGCAGGAGTGTGCAGCCAGGTGGGGGTCAGGCTCTGCTCCCAGGGTACAGGGACTGGACAAGGAACACCAGGGGAGGCTCAGCTTGGCCAGCAGCAGGAATTTCCCCATGGAAAGGGTGCTCAGGCCTTGGCAGGGGCTGCCCAGGGAGCTTTGCAGTGCCCATCCCTGCAGGTGGCACCTGGAGGTGGCACTCAGTGCTCTGGGCTGGGGACAAGGTGGGGATGGGGCACAGCTGGGACTTCATGACTTTGTAGGGATTTTCCAACCTCAGGGATTCTGTGATAAGCCATTAATTGTGGTTGTTCAAAGCATGATTTTTTCCTCTTCTGAAGAGATGTTTTTCTTTCCCTCATGTGCCAGCAGCAGACTGAGGGGCAGAACAACTCCTGGGAGGATTTCCTTCGTGCCACCATGGATTAGGAACATGAAACCCTACCAGCCTTGTACCACTCCTGACTCCAGTTTTTGGGCCACTTCAGAAGTTTTGGCCACTCTCCCACAACCCCAAGAAATATTCTGAGTGCAACTTAAACCAGTCTTTGTGTTTGATATTTATCTGCTTAGATTCTCTTCAATTATATGCATCAGTGGTCAAAACTGGGGCACCAATGTGCCTCCAGTCCAGGCATTGCTTTATAACTCACAAATAACCAAAAAGAAAGAAAAAATGATGAATTATAGGAACTGAATCCATCATAATAATGTTGTTCATTAAGTGTCTCCTTCTGTGGTGCCCACAATGTAAACCTGAGCTTACCTTCCCAGAAGAACAATGTTACTTTTAGCACATGGAAAAATTTTTAAAGCCTATGGAAAAGTAAGCATTGAAAAAAAAACCACAGGAAAAGAATAACCTTGGGGAGGGAAAGAGGGATAAGATAATGATCACAATAAAATGGTTGTGAGTGTTATTTCACCATCAGGAATGCTGCTGTAGGAATTTGAGATTTTTTTTTTTGTCATTCATCGGGGGGGACAAAGCCTAAACAATTGGGTCAGGAATATTTTTTAGGAGCAAACAAGGCAAGCTGAGTTTGCTGTAAGTCCTGCATTCAGCTTTGAGGTCAGCAGGGCCCAGTTTCTTACCTTGCCTGACCTCTTTCAACAACACAAACCTCACCATTTCACCCAATTATCCCTGCAATGAACTAAGGGAACAGCTTCCTACTTCTTCATTAATATCCTGAAAAAAAAACCCCAAAAAACTACAGGAATTCTGTCACTTTCATCAGTTTTAGCCCAAACATGTGCTCCTGCCAAAGTTCAGCCACTACCGTGTTTGTTGCTGCTCCTTTGGCTTATTTGTTTTCCGTCTATCACAGACGATGTGTTCTGCCCTGTAAAAGTGCCCACACGTCAGTCAGGGAATAAGAAACAATCCCACATCCCCGAGGTGACTCACACACCTCGTGGATACTGAATCACCATTGGGATGAGGTGAACATGTGGTGAGCAAGGCAGAGGCTGGAACGCTTTCAGCCAAAACGCTGCTACAAATTAGGGAATTCACGAAGGGCAGCAGCTCCTGAGTGGTTATTTGTGACCCAAAGGGCTAAGCTAACGATTCCCAAATGCTTCTGGCTGCCACCCCTATGAGAAATTGTTCATTTTGTGTCCTCCCCAAACACAGAGAAACGTAGAAAAGTTAGCTTGGTTTTGTCTAGCTCTAGTCCAGAGACTCTCCTGAGCAGTCCACTCTCCAAATCTGGGCACTATTGGGCTAAAATATTGTTTGTTTAGTCCTGTGAGCACCAACCACAAAGGAATATTCTGTAAAACCCCATAGACCACCCCAAAACCTCTTTGTGGTGGCACAGCACAACATAGTTACCCTGCTGAGGCTCTGGAAACTCCATTCATGAGCGACCTGGCCAAGGCTATACTGGAAGCACATGAAATTATGGGAACTGAGTCACAGATCCCAGCACATATTGGATGCTTTTATAGGTTAAAAGTAAATAGTCTTTAAGAGACCTTTTTTCTCCTCATATGAAGACAATTTGGGCTGATTATTTTGTCCAGGGCTAGACCCATGACGTTTTGTTGTTGCTTGAACTGAGAAGTTCATGTGTTAAAACGCTGTTCCAGGGCTGCAGCTGATTGTGTGCAGGTTAATAGACGAGCCTTTGTCAAGGACATTGTGCAAACACATTTCCACAAGACATTATTGTCTGGACACATGAGCAAATATTTGCCTAAAAAGTCTAATTAACCATTGTTCAAGAGCTGCCACCTGCCCCTGGGTTTTCTGGCACCCTCCTGGAAGGGACTGGGTTGTACAGCAGTGCCTTTAGCCAACATTTCCACGGGAGCCAACTCCTGACCAATAATTAAGTAAACATTCAGCTTGCTGCCTGTTATTTTAAATTTCTTTTAATAATAAAGGAAGTGTTACGAAGAAAAGGAGCAAAGGCAACCAGTCCTGATTTAACAGCGCTGCAGGGAAAGGAGATGGGTGGCCATGGGCTGACAGAATCCCAAAATCCCAGAATCATCAGGGCTGAAAAAGACCTCCAAGGTTATGAAGCCCAAGCTGTGACCCATCTCCACCTTGTCCCCAGCCCAGAGCACTGAGTGCCACATCCAGGCCTTCCTTGGACACCTCCAGGGGTGGTGACACAAGGGACATGCTGGGGATGAGCCCATCAGCAGCACAAAGGACGAGCCCATCTGTGTTGTAAAGTTCCTTTTGTCAGCTGAAGCCACGAGAAGTGATGACAGTCACGATGCCAGGGGATGGATGGACAAAAGAGGGTTGTGCAGCTGTCCTGGAAAATGTGGTGTGTGACATGCCAGGAGGTCAGAGCAGGAGCCCTTTTTGAGCAATGTCCTTCTGCATCTCCAGTAGAGCTGCCCCAAACTGCAAATAAACGAGTTCAGAGACAAACACTCGCCCACCTGCCTTAATCTTAAAGATATATTTATACAAAGATTTATTTTGGAAAGCTACCCTCGCATTCAAAGTGGAAAACCAAATATTTTTTGTTTGAGAGTCTTGAAGTTAAATATTTTGTTGGTTAACGTTTTGTCTTCTCAGCCCTTTCTGGTTGAAGTAGTTCAATGAATTTGATAGGAATTCAACAAAATATTTGGTCAATTAAAATAGGTATTTTTCTTAGTTATACCCTTTTGTTAAAAATTGTTTCAGGCATTTCCACTCATGGAAACTATGACTGTCCAAGGCAATTTTTTTTTTCCATATTTATATCTTCTTTATTTTGAATTCCTCCTCCCAAAAATAAGCGATGTTACTGCCCGGCTAAGCTGTGCCATGGGTTTTGTGGAGGCAGTTACTGCCTAGAAACATATGATTGTACTAGATGTACAATCTTGGTTTGCTCATAAAACATTTTGTTGCCAGTTAATAGAAATTATTATTGCTTTTCACATCTCTCACATTTCCCAGCTCCCCCAGCTCTGGCTGCTGAAGTTCTGTTGCCCTCAGAGCTCAGGGATGAGTTTCTTTGCCCACTCCTTTTGTTTGTTCCTCTCATACTCCCACTACTGACTGAAATGGTCGTGTTTTATCAGGACTTCAGCAAAATCATCCTAATCCTGACCTGTATGTCAGGATTATGTATAATTATGTATGTATAATTTGTCCTTGTCTCGGTGCAGAAAATAAATCCATGAAGTCTCTTCTCTGTTAAGAGCTGACTGAAGCACAGAAATAGGATTATAGAATTTTAAGGAAGGGAATGGAAGGGATCTTAGAGATAATCCAGTCCCAACCTTCCCTGCCATGGGAGGGATACCTCCCACCAGACCAGGTTGCTCGAGGTCTTATCCAACCTGGACATGGACACTTCCAAGCCCTGTAAGGTTCTTGAATTCAGCCCAAACTCTTTTGCATTGTCACTGGGACCTCCTCAAGCTGTCACAGCTCTTCAGAGACGTAATCCATGCATGGCATTCTGTACCTGAGGACCTGTGGCACCTCTGTGCTCATCATCTCCATCCTTGCTCAGAAAATATGACCAGCAGGTGAGGGAGAACCCAACCTACCCTGAAATGTGTTGAGCGGGGTTAGCTGTGCTTGCCTGAGGCACACACACTGACCTGAGGCCCTTCACTGCTGTCACCTTCCCCCTTTGATCTGCCACTGCACTTGTGCTATGGCAACCACCAGCGCTGCTGACGAGAGGAGTGAAACAATGTCACCAAAACCACCCCAAAATATCCTCCAGGCCACCGCTCGGGACGCCCTCTTCCAGCGCCAGCTGTCAACCGCCCGCGGCAGGAAATGCTTCCTCCGGTGTGTTTTCCTCCTGAGGGACTGCGAGCTCCCAAACATGCCATTGTGCAGAGCAGGGATTCAATACACAAAAGGCTAAAAACTGCACAGCATCCTGTCCTGGCTGTTCCGAAAGCAGAGCCCTCCTCTCGCTCCGCGAGGCGCTGAGGGCTCTGCAGGTGCCTGGGCCTGGCAGCGCCGTTGTCACAGCAGAGTCGCATCCCTAAGGATGGGTCCTGCACCAGAGAGGAGCACGTGGGAAACAGAGCACCTCAGTGGGCTGAAATGTCCCTCCTTGCCCAGAAAAAGAGAGGGAAATGGGATGTGGAATGATTTCCTTGCACAAGGACAGCGCGGCCTGCTGAGCTGGAGGGAAGAGAGGTGTCGATGATTTATGGCGGTTCCTCCCTCCAGGCCTGGCCAGCCTTCCATAAAAAACCCACAGTCATGCTGTCCTTCCCTGGGCAGGCTTTACTGGCATCCTGTTTCAGGTTTGGTGTGGCCAAGGCCTTGGAAATGGCTCTGTGTCCAGCCCTTTTGCAGGAGGGGGCAGAGGTGTTGGGCCGCAACAAATTGCGGTGGAGTCATGGGGAGCACGAGTGGCGTAAATGCCAGGAAATATCCTCCTGCTGCTTATATTTAGTTACTGATAAGGCTGCACCGACCCAGAGCATGCTGTGCCCTCTCCTGAGCCTTTCCTGCCCTCTGAGGAGCCAGGGGAGGCTTGTGCAAAGGTTTCACTGATGAAAGAGGAAATCGTTTCTTGCCGCATGCCAAGGTTATAATCGGGGCTGGGGGAGATTTGCGTAACTGGGAAGAACCTAGACTTTCCTTCATCTCTCCCGAGGAAATTGAGAAGCTCCACTGCCAAATATCTGTTGGGAGAATCAAGAGGAAGCAGAGGTGTTTATCCTCTGGAGGAAGTGGGAGGGCTCAGGGGCTGCAGCAGTGACATTATCTCGGTGCAGGGCATGCCGGGGGCCGTGCTGGGACTCTCATCCTGTTGCCTTGGAGGAGCAGGAAGCCTCCATCCCTGAGTCCTCTCTCCTGCTGGTGCCCACGGTGCACTGAGCCTCTGGGAGGTCAGAAACCCCGTGGGATCTTTTATTTTAGCCTCTGCTTCAAAGGCCGTGTGCTTTACTGTGAGTTTCTGTGTGTGACTTGCTTCTCAGCCGTGCCCTCCACAGCCGCCTCGTTCAGCTTTTCCTGTTGACCAAAGGTTTGATTTCTCTCTGGATGAGAAAAAAAACCCCAACCAAACAGAAACACCAACCCAGAAATACTTCTCAGTGTATCTCACCCATTCCTACTTCAGCTTAATGGAAACGACTCTCTGAATTTAGCCAACAATTCTGTTCAGGCTGTTCTACCATCCATAGTTTGGGGATTATTCTTATTATCCTGCTTTTATCTGTTCAGGAGCTGTATGTGGCTCCAGAAGTGTATTATATCACAAAATCAGCATATGGGGCATGTGGTTTGGCATTCCTTTCCCAGAGGAAAAATTACTTATGCAGTGTTGTGTGTTGATTTAGTGCTTTCGGGGTTTTCAGTATTCACTTTGGGGTTTGTTTTTTTTTCAATATCCTCATTCCTCTTGGTGTGTGTACTAGAGGGTGACAAGAACCCACAGCTCCTGTGGGCAGATGATTTCATGGTGCAGGATGAGCTCCCAAAGTTCCATTTTCTCCTGAACAGAGAAATATGAAATTTATGGGAGAAGTTATTGGCAACAGTGAGGTCATTCTCCACCTCAAAACTCGAGGCAGAATTCAGAAATGCTGGGCTAAGACCTGTGGCAAGTCTGTGGTCCCCAATACTGCAAAGCAGAGCTGCCACAGCTTTCTCTTGCAGCTGATGTTCCCATGGGCTTGATTGTTTTCATATGATTACAGAATGGTTTGGGCTGGAAGGGACCTTAAAAGTCACCCAGTGCCACCTCTGCCATGGCAGGGACACCTTCCACTGTCCCAGGCTGCTCCAAGCCCAATGTCCAACCTGGCCTTGGGCACTGCCAGGGATCCAGGGGCAGCCACAGCTGCTCTGGGCACCCTGGGCCAGGGTCTCCCTGCCATCACAAGGAAGAATTCTCATCTAAGATCCAGTCTAACCTTGCCCTCAGTCACTTTGAAGCTATTCCCTTTTTCCGGTCACTCCATCCTCATGTAAATACCTGAAGCTTTGTGTGAAATGCCCACAAATCCCACAGACTGCACCTGGAGGTGGTTCCAACCCCAAATTGGGCTTGGAACAATCTGGTCTAAGGGAAGGTGTCCCTGCCCATGGCACGGGGGTAGAATGGGATGATCTGTAAGGCCCCTTCCAACCCAACCCATTCTGTGATCCTGTGATTGTACCCTGGATCAGAAATGTGTGCACACAAGGTGCTTCGCCCTCTGTCAGCTCTGCCAGCTCCTACAGAGCCTTTCTGGGAGAATTGAACAGGCTTTTAAAGTATCTGCCCATTTACACACAAAACCAAATTACATAATTGTAGCTCCTCTCAGAGTCCAGGGAACACATCCACAGAGCAGCACGATTTGGCCTTTAAACAGGAGCTCTTTCACTAAATTGAACAACGCTGCAGTGGCAAAATCTCTTGTAAATAATTCATTTCACTTGTGTAACCACGAGAAAGGGAGAGCAGGAAGGAAAAGGGCACCTGCATTTGCAGCCAGCCAGGTTGGCACCAACCCTGGAAATGGATCTGGGCAGGGATCAGAATAAAACTGACAAAGGTTGTCCTTTGTGTGTGACCTGCAATAACTAAAAAGGGGTGTAAACACCATCCAAAATAAACAGCAAAGCTCCTTTTTCTTCCAGAGGCAGCTCGTGGTGAGGAGGGGGGCACTGGGGAAGCTGTGGGGCTGCCACAGCTGGGAGTCCCCAGAGTGCCCTGGCAGGGTCACAGGGTGACAGGGACAGTGCTTTGGCCCATGAGAAGCATCCAGAAGAGGAATATTTTCCAGCAGAGCCTTGTTGCTGCCAGAGTTCACAAATGAACAACCTCTCTGACCCAGGGAGATACAAACCCTGTCTGGACCCCTCTCATACTCTGGTCCCCATGGCTCCCTGTGCTGGGAGGAGGCATCTCCAGGTGTCCCATGTCCTTCCAGGTCCCTCCAGGTCCCCAGGCACTGCCAGCTGCAGCTCCAGGCATGTTCTACATGGCACAGCTGGGCTTGTTTCATGCCAGCCACTCTGACTTCAGTCCCAGCTCATCACCAGCAGCCTCAGCTTTCAGAGACAACAGCTTTTCCTCAAACCAAACCCACTTCCCAGGAAAGAAACAGCAGAGACCCTAATACTAGCCCCTTCCTAAGGCCTGACCCTTCCTTGCTTCTGGGGAGGCCCATCCCATCCTCTTGGCAAAAGCAAACCCATCTCTTGCTTCTGCTTGCCCATCCTCACCTCCCACCTGAAAGGAGTTTTGGTTCCTTTTGGTTCCTTTTGGTTCCTTTTGGTTCCTTTTGGTTCCTTTTGGTTCCTTTTGGTTCCTTTTGATCCCAAACTCCACTGATATCTGATTTTCAGTGCATTGGAGGCAAGACCTCTGAACCCAACAGCACTGCTTGTGATAAAACCTCAAATCACCTTATCCAGAAGCCTGGAAGGTTACTTCCCTCTTTTTGTTTTTCCCAGAATGATTTAAATTAAAACATGCAATGCCTATCCCTGGGCCCAGATGCAGTTTATACAGTTACTCCTAATAACCTTCATAAAGTCATTATGTTCATTATCTAATAATATATAGTTGGGACTCATAAAGTTTATTGACATTAGATAGTTTTCAAGGTATGTGGAAAGCAGCTCGGTTCTGATAATCAAACAAATCCCTTCATATTCAGGACATTGATCAGCACACCAATTTTTTTTTTTTTAATTTATTTAATGAAGTGATATTCCTGCCAGGCCTGGGATATTTCTCTGTACTTTGTTGGCTTCCAAGAGCAGTGTACTTTGTTCCTTTGTTCCCTTCATGCCACGGTAAGCAAAGCCCTTCATGCTTTCTTTCCTCTTGGACTCGAGAGCTGCCCATGGTTTGAGAGGGAGCCCTTGGGGGGCTGGGGGTGGCTGAATTCACGTCACATCAGCACTGGCTGTGCTGTCCCTTGTGTCCTGAAGTCACCCTGAGGTCACAGGTGACGTGCCAGGGGCTGTGCTGCCCTTCAGCACCCAAAAGGGACCCTGTCCTTGTCCCAGCAGGGATCCCCTGCACGGGCAGGGGGGGCAGAGCGTGGCTCGTGTGGGGTTGGGTCACCTCAGGTCGCTGATCTCATCTCTTTGACTTTGGTTTGATAAGGAAAGGGTTTGCAAATAAGGCAAACTTGCCTGGAAATAGGCAGCAGGGCTCTGCTCTGAGCTCTGCCAGGGGCTTCCTGAGCCAGCGTGGGAAAGCCACTCCATCCCCTCGTGCTGGGATGGGGAGGGAGAGGGAATCTCTCATTTCTTCCTCCCTTTGTTCATCTCATCCTTTAAGACTTAATGGCTGCTTCTCTGTGCATGAGGATCCTGAGTTTGGCCACAGCCCGTAGGTTTTACTCTAAAATAGACAGATAGTAATGAAAGTAGCCATGAAATCCTTATCACCAGGCAGGAATCAAAAAGAAATGAAATAAATGACATGCAGCTGGATTTTGTTAGTTCTCTAGGTTACATGGAGCTCTTATGGCAGGGTAAGTGTGGCAGGTTCTTGTAACAGCACTAAAAGTCTCAGCAATATTTGGGGTTTTTTTGAAAAGTTCATTCAACAGTCAGGTGGTTATAACTGAGTTTCAATTCCCACTGAAAACCAAGTTTTGCTGCTTTTAATGGTCCAGAGAAAAGCTTTAGAATATTATTCCTGGAGGAAGGGAGAGAGGTGGAGAATGAGACGGAAAGAGGAGAAAGGCAGAGCAAGAGAGAGAAAGAAAGAGAGAGAGAGAAAGAAAGAGAAAAAGAGAGAAATAGAGAAATGAGAGAAAGGAGAGAAAGAAAGAGAGAAAGGAGAGAAAGGAGAGAAAGGAGAGAAAGGAGAGAAAGGAAGAGCAAGAGAAAGACCAAAAGAGAGAAAGAAAGAAAGAAAGAAAGAAAGAAAGAAAGAAAGAAAGAAAGAAAGAAAGAAAGAAAGAAAGAGAGAAAGGAGAGAAAGGAAGAAAGAAAGAGAGAGAAGGAGAGAATGAAAGAGTGAAAGAGAGAGAAAAAGAGAAAGAGAGAAAGAAAGAGAGAGAAAGAGAAAAAGAAAGTGAGAAAACAAGCAAGAAAGAAAAAGAAAAAGAAAAGAGAAAAGAGAAGGAAAAAGAGAAGGAAAAAGAGA
>VWYP01026302.1:39409-51421 GCA_013400435.1 Pycnonotus jocosus
AAAGAAAAGAAAAGAAAAGAAAAGAAAAGAAAAGAAAAGAAAAGAAAAGAAAAGAAAAGAATTGTTTTGTTTAAGGTCTCATGATGTTTATGCCAGCCCTAAGAACTCCAGTGGGCTGATTCGTGGTTTCTGAATGGATATCTTTGGCAGCCCAGGAATCTTACTTAAGACTCTAAACAATTATGTGCTCAGAGCCTCCAAATCAAATGCCTGCACTTCAACAACAGTGGAAAAGTGAAAGGTTTGGCTTCTTTCCCCTTCGGATTAACAATGGCATGAATGGAAAACTGTGTGCTGTGGGCTGCACTGATAAAAAGAGCAAACAGATTTGTTTCTCGCAGCGCTGGAGCACATCAGCCAGGAGGACCTGAGGCAGATTTCATCCAACCCTGCTGGCCTGGGGACAGGTTGTGTTGTTCTTGCCAAAAAGAGTTTCTTCTCTAAGCTAAGAGATGCCACCCTCAGTAGTTTTGAAGACCTCTTCTTCTTTTAGAACATGTAGCAGTGGGAGATCGCTCTCCCCCAGCTAGACTGGGACAAATCCCAGCCCAGGGCATAGTTTAGGGATCACAAAGAGGCAAAAAGTCACAATAACTGTTAAATATCCAGGGCTTTGATCCCCACAAGCAAATCCACTCAGTGGATCCTGTTCAGCATGAGGATTAGAGAGTCAGAAGCCTCACACAGACTGTTTTTAGGGCTTAGTGAACAGGTTTTCTGGTCATCCCATTGAGGGGATACTCCACATCCTCCTCTGCTTCCCGTGTGCCCCAAATCTAGTGGGAGCAGCTCTTTCACTGAGATCCCCCATCAGGCAAACCCACGAGTTTTTCCTCTCCTCAGTTATGACCTTGAACTCCATTCCCAGGTCAGCTTCGAGCCACAAACCAAATCTAAAACTGAATCTGGACGCAGACCCAGCCCCTTCTCCCGCCCAGAACACGCAGGAATCCTAAAGGGGAATTTTGGAATTTTCCACAGTCTGTGGAGCAGCAGTGTGGGCAAAGCCAGCATAGAACAGGGGCTGTGGAGGCCCAGAGGGGTGGGAGCAATTGTTTGCTTTGTGGGAGATACCTTGGAAGCCCACGAGGCTGCTCTGGAGGGAAAACCTGGGAAATCAGTGGTGGAATCTGTGTCTGTAACATTCTGTAAAGGGCAGGGCTCAGCAAACGAGGCAGAGCCAGAAGGGAGCTGTGCTAAGACCCCTGAAGGTTCTGTTTGCTTCACGTTTGAAAAACCTTAAGGAAGAGAAAGAAAAGGGAAGGGCAGCAATTTCTGCCTGGTGTTTCCATCCTTTGGATTGTCTGCCCCTCTGGGAGAGTTTGCCCTGTGAACATTTTGAGTGGAGCAAAGCATCCCCAACTCGTGAAAATTCAGCCCTGTGTTCAGAACTGAAACAAAAAGCTTCCCCCAGCTACTGGGACTCAGCAAATCCCTGTGGCTGAGCCCTTCCAGGTGGGCTGAGTGACCAGGAATACCTCTTTGCCATGAATTTTCAGCTCTTTGTAACATAAATGCCCCTTGGAGTGGTTTTTTTCCAAACATATTTTGCGAAACTCTCAAGCTTCAGACGTGCAAGCACGCACAAAACCCAGTGGTGGGGTTGGTTTGGGTGACTCTGCCCAGACATAAATTCCAATTAAACAGCACAAATGTTCAAATTCCTTGGCTGCTTTCTTGGAGTCCCAGGTCTTTACCTTGCCTTCAGATCTGGATCAGACCAGAACTGCTTGGGAGTGATTTTCCTTTATCAGCTCCTTTCCAGGTAATTTACCAGCAGTCCAAGCTGCATATTTGCTCTGAAGAGCAGAAACTCCATCTCTCAGATAAGATTACTGTCCTCCAAGTAAATATCGGGCAGAACACAAGGAAAGGATGAAAACTGCAGACAAAATGGAAAGGTTCAGGTTGAAGTACCTTTGGAAATGGTCAGAAAGGAGATTAGAGGGGAAAGCAGTTCATGGCAGGACCAAGGGCAATGCTCTGCACTGGCCTGTGATCCTTCCAAAGCGTTCACCTGCCAAGATTGGTAGATTCAGACACTGAAAGTTAATTTGGAAAGAGTGGAGAGCTGGTGGAAATACTCCTGGGCTAAATGTGCCTGCTCACTGCGGCATCACGAGTCACCTCAACCCCTGAACAGAAGAATCCAAGCTTTAAAATCCTTCACTGTGCAGAAGGGATGCTGCTGTGCAGGGAGGCAGACACCAGCCTTGCCCACTGCTCCGTCAGGGCAACTTTTGGAGGGGCAGAGGTTTGTACCAAGCTCTTTGTTGGGAGGGAAGAATTGCAGGGTAGGGGAACCTGGGAGAGAGAGAGAGAAAAGGATGACAAAAGGATGACAAAAGGATGACAAAAGGATGACAAGTTGCATCAGCTGCAAACCTGGCTGCTGCTTTTCCCTGTGCTGCTGGGCTCCCCTGGTGACAGACATGTTATAAATACCTCAAGACAGCCCCATTTTGCTGGGGTGTCTGCAGCTGCAGATTGGAAATTCCAACCGACTTGTCACAGGCATGAAAAATATTTCCCAAATGTTTCTCTGTGCTCGGGGGGCTTTTCTCGAGCAGGGGCTTAGCTGGTCTCATCACTCTGCTGTTAGAGAGGCTTGTGAGGGCTGCATTCAGCACAAAAACTAATTAGTGCTGGAATCAGGGTGATGTGAAGCCTGCCCTTGGAGCAAAATAATCACACTGGTGGAGAATTTTTTGTGGTTAAAGAGGTGTTTGGTGCTGTCACGGGGTTGTGAAATGAGGGGAAAGTAGAAAGAGCCCTCATTGAATCACAGAATGGCCTGAGCTGGAATAGATCCACAGGGATCATCCAAATCCAGCTCCTGTCCCTGCCCAGCCCCCCCCAACAATCCCAGCCTGGGCATCCCTGGCAGCGCTGTCCAAAGGCTCCTGGAGCTCTGGGGCCGTGCCCATTCCCTGGGGAGCCTGGGCAGTGCCAGCACCCTCTGGGGGAAGAACCTTGCCCTAAAATCCAACCTAAACCTTCCCAAACACAGCTCCAGGCTGAAATTAGTGATAAACTAGTCAGCCTACTAGACCGTGGTGTGAGAGGAATATCAGTTGCACTGAACGACAGTATTATTTATTATTATAGTTTTATATCCTTTAGCAAATTAGATGGAAGAATACTGTACTTGCTACTGAAAATCAATTGATTTCAGATCTGTTAGACACAAAACAAAGCTGTTTCATATAATTTTATATTAAAAGTATGACCTATAATGAGTCACAAAACGTGACCTTAAACACCTGAGGTAAATGAGGGGTTTTTTTGTTTTGAACATTGAGGTTGCACAGTGAGCACACAGATAAACATTTCCTTCTTAGGAAAGAATTATCTTAACTTTCATAAAGGGAGATCCTGCCTTACTATCTGCTGCTGTTCTAACATGAAGTTCAAAGCTCCTCAACATGACCCTCAGCTCCTGTCCCTGGTCACACAGAGGGGAGATCAGTGCCTGCCCCTCCCCTGCCCCTCTTAGGAAGTTGTGGACTGTGATGAGGTCCCTGTGCACTTCACCAAATGTGCCTAAATCACCCATGGGACATCAACCAGCAGAAGAGTGAAGGCAGACACTCCCTGCAAGTGTCCAAGGCCAGTTTGGATGGGGCTATGAGCAGCCTGGTCTATTGGAAGTTGTCCCTACCCATGGCAGGGAGTAGGAACTAGATTGTCCTCAAGGTTCCTTCCAACCCCAGGCATTCCAGGATATGAAGGTTATGTCAGCACTCCTATCCCAGCCTATAATCAGAGAGACTTCCACCTTCAGTGGCATGATTTAAATTACACCCAGTACCACATCTGATCCATCCCTACACATTTATTCCCTTGCTTTGTGCTCCTGAGGGAGTGACCATCCCACCAAACCTGTCTGTGGTTGTCCATGTAGGTCCCAACCATCCCACCAAACCTGTCCATGGTTGTCCATGCAGATCCCAACCATCCCACCAAACCCATCTGTGGTTGTCCATGCAGATCCCAACCATCCCACCAAACCCGTCTCTGGTTGTCCATGCAGATCCCAACCATCCCACCAAACCCGTCTCTGGTTGTCCATGCAGATCCCAACCATCCCACCAAACCCATCTGTGGTTGTCCATGCAGATCCAAACCATCCCACCAAACCCATCTGTGGTTGTCCATGCAGATCTCAACCACCCCACCAAACCTGTCTGTGGTTGTCCATACAGATCCCAACCATCCCACCAAACCTGTCCATGGTTGTCCATGCAGATCCCAGCCATCCCACCAAACCCGTCTGTGGTTGTCCATGCAGATCCCAGCCATCCCACCAAACCCGTCTGTGGTTGTCCATGCAGATCCCAGCCATCCCACCAAACCCGTCTGTGGTTGTCCATGCAGATCCCAGCCATCCCACCAAACCCGTCTGTGGTTGTCCATGCAGATCCCAACCATCCCACCAAACCCATCTGTGGTTGTCCATGCAGGTCCCAGCCTCATGGGTCAATCTGATAAAATTCAGATTTTATCCCAAATTGTGAATCTCCCCAGTCAAAAACCCTTCCTGGGACACACTGACATGACCACAAAGGCAGTTGTGAAGGCTCTGAACAGTCTGGAAGTGTTTTCATTTTGGGGAGAGAAGGATTTATCACCCTGATGTTCCAGCAGGCTCAGTTCCAGGCAGGGCAATACCCAGGACACCCTCAGAGCCTGATTGTGCAAACAATGGGAAGAAGAGGAAATGATGCTGGAGTTGGTGCCTTCCCTTCCATGAAGACATGAGTGAGAGATTTCAAGGCTGAATCATTTCTTTCTGATAAACCACTCGGTGTTAATTAGACCTAATCACTCTAGCACGGCTCCTGATACAGCTGGTAAATTGTTACCAGCCTGCTGATAATGGTGCTTACGAGAAAGGAATCAGGCCACGTTTTTGTTGGGGTTATCAGAGATTTCCACCCATCACTGCCTTGTTCCTTCCTCCACCACAGATCCCTCACGTGTGCCAAGTGCCACATTAACAATTTAAGGGGTGGCTGTTGCCTGAAGGGGAAGAAACTGCCAAAAAAAATTTGTATTTCTAGGTATTCAACCTTAACAGAAAATCAGAAGTGCTCTGCTTTAAAAATTGTGTTAGAACTTTTGGGGGAAGATATCTTAATTTACAGAATTAAAAAAAAAAAACAAAACTTGTTTACAGAAGAAAGAGGCTCAGTAAATGTTTTTAACAAGATTTTTCCTCCTAGTTGGTCACTGGTGATGTTTATAAAAAACAAGAATGAAATGGTGCGGTGTTCATTTGCTTCTTTTTTTTTTTTTTTGCACTACCACAAAATTTCTCCTGCCCAGACACACATTACCATAAGGTTTGCAAATGCTCTTGGGGCCCCGATTACATTCGCTGCCTGTCCTTGCCAAAATGTAAAGTAAATTATTTTCATATATATTTTATATGTTCATAAAAAGCTCTACTCCACTTGACAGCTGTTATCTGGATTAAGGCTTTTCATTCAGCTGGCCAAAAAGAGATGGAAGAGTCTGTGGAGCATTTCATCCTCCACCATCCACAGATGATGGTCATTCGTCAGGATGCTAATATGAAGAAAAAAAAAATCCAATAAAAGTAGCAATCAGCCTTTAGACTTAAATAAAACAACAGAAAAGGGAAGAAATACCAGGCCTTCCTCCATAATGCTCTCTCATTTATTATTTTTATCTGTGTGGCCTTCTGATCATAAATGTTGCCATTACAGTCTCCACCACTCTGCTGCATCCATCACTGAGATCTTCTGGTAAAAGAAAAGTAAATGCAGCTCTTTGAAGGTCCCCTCTGAATTCAAAAGCCTGAACTGAAAATGAGCATTGAGCCAGCTCAGAATTGCTGCTACATTTACTAGAACCAGTAATGTCCAGAGTTATTTCCACCCTGCTCTTTTACAAGTCACATGGTCCCATTTCTCCTCCACCAACACTCTGGATAAATGAAAACCAGCCTCATAATCATACATTCAATTTTATTACCTTGCCACTGTGTGAACAGGAAGGCTTCAGAGATTAAATGGCATTTTAGATAAGGAGAGCGAGCAAACCCCAACAGCTCCAACAACAGCAGCAAGAGAGAGAGGGAGCATTTAAATAAATGATTGTGGGCAAGAGCTATTTCATACAGTCAGAACATAATTGGGTCCATAACGTGGCTGAGACACTGATGGCCATGAAAATTTAATTACTTATGAGCCACTGAAATGAACGATGCAGTCTCTGATCGCTGCAGAAGAAAGTTTATAGACCAGATTCACTGCTGGCACAAGGAAATGGAGCTGGGTTGGCTTCCATGGAGTTGCCATCATCTGTTCCAGCAGGGAGTTTGGCTCACCACCATTCCAGCATGGATCCAGAGCCCCTTGAAGTCCATGGAAAGGGGTCTCAACTTCAAGGGGCTTTGGATCATGTCTGAAGTGCTTTGTGTTTTGCTGAATTACTCCCAGCATAGATCACCCTGTACACACACACATGCAGTGACCCAGGGGGGGACTGGAAATGCATCCCCAGCAGCAAACACTCTATTTCTGGAACCCAAACCCCCATTTGGAGCTGCTCTCCTCACATTTAGAACATTCCCCCTTAGTGCCAGCCCCTGGGTTTGTTTGTAGTTTAAATCCCTGGAGAATGTTGTTCCATCAGCCCCTCAAATCTCTCAGGAGCTGCCTGAAAATTGAAACTGTTTTGGATGAAGCTTCATCAGCAAAGATATGGTTATAAATGAGCATATTCAGCTGTCTGTTCCCTAAGCCTAACTGTGATATTCCCAAGAAAGCTCTCTGGCACAAGTTAGGAAGGAGAAGGATGATGGAGGACGAGATCCCATATTTTTTTGGCTGTTTGGTAGGACAAGGATGATGGAGGACAAAATCACACACTTTTATGGCTGGTTGGCAGAAGAAAGTTGCTGAGCTTGCTTTTCTCAAACTGGACAACGAATTTTACCCTCAAATACTGTCCAGCCTTAGAGAGGACCCATCTGAGCAATGCCATGACTCCACTTAACTAAAAAAATCCAAAGGAAGTCCAACAAACTGATGGTGAGACCCTGACACAGGGTGCCCAGAGAAGCTGTGGCTGCTCCTGGATCCCTGGAAGTGTCCGAGGCCAGCTTGGATTTTTTCCTTGGAGCACCCTGGGATAGTGGAAGGTGTCCCTGCCCCAGGGGGTTGGGAACTAAATTATCTGGAAAAGATAAAAGATCTCACACATTGCACCTCTCAGGTAACATCCAGATGTATTAAAAATGCCTGATTTAACCTAAGTGTGACCTCACCAAACTAAAACTCAGCTTTGACACCTGGCATGGACAAGCCCAGCTTTGATCTGCTGGGTTGATGTTCTGCTCCTCTGTGCCACAGAGCAGCTTCCCAGCCCTGCAGAGGGACGGCAGTAAATCACCTTGACTGCCTTGACTGAAACCCTCCTGTTCCAAAGGGCAGCAACAGCCAAACCAAGGCAGAGCTGCTGTTATTGAGCAGCTGGATTCAGGTGGGAGAGGGCTCTTGGGTAACGGGATGGTGGTGTGGCAATGCAGGTTTAAAAATAGACACTTTCAGAACATGAAAGTTGTGAAATCCCAGTTCAGTCGCTGACCGTGGATTAGCAGTGAAGCCTAAGTAAAAATTCCAGCTTAAAAAAAGCCAAATTTAGGGGCTGTAAAATGTAATGTTTAAACAAACCTGTGTCTGACACCAACTGATCATCACCAAAGAGAATTAGAGCTGGCTGAAATTCTTCTGGGTTAGCATGAAACTACTGGAAGTTTAAACCTTTTTCAGGGTTTTTTTTTTGTTGGGTTGGAGGTTTTTTTGTCATCTTTTTTTTTTTTTTGTCACAATCTTGATAATGGGCTTGTTATGGGAGTTGTAAAATTTCATTGCAGCTCATTCGTCTCTTGAACAAAATGAAGCTCATTTTTCCAGTGGAAACAGCCTGGTCTTGATGATCCTTCCCCTCCTGTGCCAGAGAAAAGGTTCAGCTGGCTTTTTGGACCCGTTTTAGGGCCTCTCTGCAAAGCCAGGATGCTGCAGAGGAGGGGAACCGTGGAGCCAAGAATTTGGCCTCCGGATTTCAGTGACATTAACACCCAGAAAAGAATTCCTGGGAAGGACCACTTCCATGAGGGAAGCTGGAGCAGTTCCTGCCAGTCTGGGGCTCGTCTGCACATTCAAATAAACGCATCTGGAATAAGAGGAGCCGTAAATTCAGAGTGTGAGAGCGGTGAAACGGAGCGAGCCATGTGGCAACGTGATTATTTCCTTTTTTTTTATTTCTGCTGGAATTGCTCAGGGAAGCAAAGACACCCAGATTCCAGTCCCCCAACATCCACTGTGGCCTGAGTTACTGGGAGTTGTTAAAGGATTTTGTGCTGGAATAACTCTGTGTGAATATGAGCTCTCATTTTGCTGTAGAACTGGGAAATTCCATCAGGGAATAAACTCAGCCTGGTTATTTCCTCTCACACTGGAAGATTTGCCCAGGGTTGGTGAGGTTTGTGTAAATAAAATTGCCTGGGTAAAGCAATCAGTGTTTCATTAATGGGCATTTCACAGCTGAGTAAGCTTTTTTTCCAAGGTATCAGAAGGCTCAACCATTTCTGGGTTTCAAAGCTTTGGTTTGGAGTTCTGGTTTTCAAACACTCTGGTTGCAGGAGAAAAAAATCAGCTGTCATATTCACCCAGGAATAAGTTTAAAAAAAGGAATTTAGGACAATTTTCTAGAAAGAAAACACTACTTTCCTTATATTTAGGTTTGTTTGGAGTGGAATGCAAGCCTCGGTTCTGAAGTGCTCCACACTTAGGGAAGATATTTATTCCTCTCCCTCTTCTCTGTCTCTCTTTTGGAAAGCGTTTTCCTCATTTTTTCAGCCATAAACTCTCCTGTTACACACTCAGATCTGCAATTTTAATGATGCCTTGTGTTCAAGCAGAGCTCACAGGGCTCTCATTTGTTGTTCACTGAATTTTCAGGGCACTTGGGGTACAGAGCAGCCTTGAATCCATAGAAAAGAGCAGAAGGAAGAGGCAGGGAAGAAAAAATTGGGAATGTCATTAGGAATGACACAATTCTGACCTTCCCCAGACACCTGATGGTGCTGCAGTGAAACCAGAGCGGTTCTGTCACACGAAGATCAGCTGGACACATTTTGGGAAGCCAGAATTCCCTAAAACCTGTGTTCCTCACAGGAGAGCAGCTGTTTGTGTGGAAAACTACCCTGACTGACAGCAAGCACCTTTCAGAGGTGGTTTTGGTGTACAGTGCTCCTCCTGAACTTTTTCTGCCGTTGGGGTAGCAGTTAGGATTTTTTTTTTCCCCCTGAAAATAACCATCTGGGGGTTTTTTTTTGGATAACTGGCGAGATCGGTCATTTAGCATGAATCACCTAATTCATCCCAGATTTCGGACTTTGATATTTATTTTTGGGATATTTCTTATTTTGGAGCACAGCAAAGGGTACATTTCTCAGGCCATTTTACCCATTTCATCCCGTAAAGGATGAATAACAATTACCTAACTCGAAGATTGTTGCTTAACCACAGCTGTTAAGTGAAATCATCCTCTGCTCCTGGTTCAAGTATACATCTTTGCAGAAAAGGAAAGACAAATATATTATGATCCCAACCTACATTGGATAATTAGATGCTTAATGTGAGCAGGAGAAGGGGAAAAAACATCAAAATTGGTCCAGAGGAGTGAGCAATTTGTCCTGCAGAAGCCAGTGATGAGTCCTGGAGCCATCTGACCTCTGTAAAATCCTTTTTAATGTATAAAAAACCTCAAAATTGTACTCTGAGGTTGGTGGGTTCCCCAGAGAGAGCAGATATCCAGGGATATGGCCAAGGAAAGTTTATTGCTGCACCCACTGGACACTTTTTTTTCTGCATGAAAAACCATCAGAGCATCTCCACAATGCAGCAACAAACCTCCTTGAGCTGGTTCTGGTTCCTCCAGAGCCTGTCAGACACTTGAATTCCAGCTGGAGCTTTGGGAGTGCCTGGAATTGCTCCTTTGTGCTGCTGGTCCTGAGGATGCTGATCTTGGGCAGAGCACACAGGTGCAGGGATGGGTTTTGTCCACAGGGAATAATTGCTGAATAAATGTCTTTTGTATTTCCTGAAACACTTTCCTCCTCTCAGTGTTAATTATTTTCAGCCATCATGCCACGGTCTGTGTGGATAAATGTTTTCAGGGAATGGTAAAGAAGAAAGCAATCATCAATTCTGTGATCTGGTGAGGGGCACTGAGGAATTTAAAAATTCACGGTGTAAAGAAAGCAGTGCAATCCCATTTCCCTGTGTGAACAAAAGCATGGAGGTGTCCAAAAAAGCAAAATACTGGGAAAAAAAATCTCCTGCAAGCTGTGCTGCTGGTGGAATTCCCTCTGTGCCACAGGACAAAGCAGCCCTGAATGGGAATGTGTGACCTCCTGGAAATGCTCCTTGGGTGCAGGATGTTCAAGCAGCACCTTTGGCATCCTCTGTGCTGGTGATCTCATATTTGCAGAGGGTTTCTGCTGGAGGCTGGGGAAGATCCCTTTTATTCCCATAATCCCAGCAACGGGAGGGTGAGCAGGACACAGCCAGGCAGGACAATCAGGGTGGATAAGGGGGAGCTGGGGCACACACTGAGCTTTGTTAAACTTCTCTCCATCATGGATTTGTCACAGAGTCTTACCTGTTCCCTCACCAGCTCAGGCTGGCACTGAGCAAACACTGTCCCAAGGCATCAGGAACATTTGCTCAAATACAGGACTTGCATTCACTTTTCCCAGAGCTTGGAGTCATCTCAGCAAATCTGGGAGTTGAGTTTTATTTGGGGGGGGTTTTAATTATTTTTTTTTTTTTTTTAAACTTGGCATCCTATGGAAGTAGCAAATGTTCAGTGCTATGGATGTGTGTAAATGTGTTTGGTTTTTTTTTTTCCTCTGTTTTCCCATCCCCTCCCCCTCACCTAATTGCTATTTTCCCTCCCAATTCTAGCCAGAAAATTAGAGAAACCTTACTGGAGACCCTCTGTTCCCCTGTCAAATCCTTGGTTTCCCACAGACGTTGTCTTCCCTTTTGGGAGATGAAGTGAAACATTAGTGAGGGATGGTGGATTTGACTCTGCAAGGAAGCAACAGAAGTGAAACTGTGTTTGTTCAGTTACCTACCTACAGAGAAAAAATAAATACATTAAAAAAAAAAAGAAAAAGAAAAAAAGAGAGAACAATGAATTATTGAAGCCAAAGCCAAAGCAAATAGTTCAGAGACAGTTCACAAGGTGAAATAAGTTCTCACTCCTCTGTGGGCTGTAAAGTCAAAAAAAAAAAAAAAAGCTAAATAAAAAGCTAAAATAAAACTACACTAAAAATGTTCTGCTCACTGATAGCTCATAAATAAAAGAAACATAAGTATGTCATATTCCCCAGTAAATTTTTAAAAAGTAAATGGCTGGATTTTTTAAAAAAGTCTGGTTTAAAATAGTTTCTGGAATGGAGGATTTACTTCTTAAACACATTCATGCTCTTGTTCACACAGGGCAATGAGATTCCACTGCTTTCTTTAGACCCTGAGACTTTAAATTCAGATCCAACAGCCCTTGCTCATGGGTGAGGCAGCTTTGGGATGCTCACTGAAGTTTTTGCTTTTTGGCTGCCCATCCCAGGCAAGGTAAATCCCCAGAGCTGAGGTGGTTTTCTGCTGGTTCCTGGCAGATCCACGTGTCCTGGCGTTTTCCCACTGCTGCTGATCATCCTGCTCCACTGCTGCTCTGCTGGGCTGGGAAAGGGCAGTGGAAGGGGTTCCACCAAGGAGGGAAAACATCAGCTCATTCCAGAGCAAGGCTGCTTTCTCCAGCTCAAGTAAATAAATATTATTGTAGTGTATGTATATAACACCACTGTGCAGCCTCTCACTGGCTAATGAAGATTTGTCTTGATTTCATGAAAGATTTCCAGTGTTTTCACAGAATTATCAACATTGGAAGAGACCTTAAAATCATCCAGCA
>VWYP01026303.1:0-33356 GCA_013400435.1 Pycnonotus jocosus
TTTACTAATGTATTTATAAAACATATATCCTAATGTGGACACTAATGAATGTTAGTTAGCTTGGCTGTACTGAAAAGAGAGCTTTGACTCCACTCATGATTTAGCACATGGTAAAATAAAATTTGCCTAGAATACAATGGTTTCCAAAATAGCATTTTAAAAAGTGCCTTTTACAAGCTGTGTTAGTTGGTCTTCAGCAGTTGAGTGATGATGTAGAAAGTCTGAATCCATGATTTCAAATGGAAACAAACAGCGTTTGGTGTTTCAAGAGTCCAGTCACATCATCTCTTAAAACAGGATATGTTAAAAATTATGTTTGGTGATTGAAGAATCTAATTCATTGGTGCAATCTGTGTGACAGAGTGATTATTTCTTTGTAAAAAACCCTGAAATTTTAATTTGCCTGTCTTTTCTCCTTATATGAATTGAAGGAAGAAGAAGTGAATGTAAATGATCTTAAACTTAAAATTCTCTGTAAGGCTCTCCAAAGAGATGGGTAAGTAAAAAGTTAATGAGACACAGTTTGTCCAGAACTATATTTTAGTGTACTATTCTCTAATTCACCGAAAATATTTAATTTCACAGGATAAGGTTAGTAAAGTATAATGTGTCTGATCAGAACATGTATTCTTATTTGTGAAGTGAAACCACAGCAGAAAAAACCTGCAGTACTTTGTTGGTTTATCTCATTGGCAACCTACTGTGCAGTCCTGGCACCTGACACAGAAATGAACCCATGCAGCTTTTGTTCTTGAACCCTTTCCTGAGGTAAAAGAAGTGACCAATGCTGAACATTTTTAACTGGTTGTTTGTTTGTTTGTTTGTTTTGTTTTGGGTTTGTTTTTTTCTTTTTTTTTTTTTTTTTGTCCTTTGAAGCATCTCAAATAGAAGCTTTTTAATAAGATAACATAGGCAGAGGTCACTCTTGCAAGCTTTTATTTCACTTGGGTTTTGCCGTTGAACCAAACTGGCAATTTCATGACCTTTTTGAATTAAAACTGCATTCTTGGCTGTAAGAAATCAAAGCCTAAATAGTGCTTAGAAAAGCCAGTCTTATGGATGTTCAAAACGAAATACAGGCAGAGTCCAGTTGGTGACAAGAATCTTCTCATCAAACAGTGGTACTGTTCATTATTAAATAAGGCAAATGGTATTTCCTCCCTCTCCTTTCTAGCTTCCAGAAGTCTTCCTACTTTCCTAACTCCCACCTATGTTCCAAGGGGAACCTGAGGAAGAAAATGTGAGGATAGAATACATTCCAAATGGCCTTTGCCATTTGTGATTAAAATGGAAATAAGCAGCATTTAGATTCACACTTATGCATAGAATAGATTCCAAAGGGCGGCAGTGTCTGGGAAATAATTCCTAATTGCATGACTAAGTTATGTCCACATATAACACAAATAAGCAGAAAGAGGTTCACACTATTCCAAGTGTTTTCCCTTCCTGTTACTTTAAAGACAGAAGAATTCAGAACTCCTACAGGGGCACCAGTCTAGTTACTGGTTTATGTTCTATCTACCCTGGACAAACATGGGGTTTTCAATGTGGTATTTTGACAGTTCAAACATGTACAATGTTGACAAGATTTTGGCAACTCTGGCCAGGGGCAATTTGAGATGCAGACTTTACACTGAATAGTGGGTAGAAAACTTGGTGTCCCAGCTGAGTTTCCAGTCTAGCAAGGCTCCCAAAGTCTTACAGAGAGGTGGTGTTAACTTCCATCTGTGTGCAACAGTGAACATTCAAGATGTGACAGTAGCTACTTTCAAGGATGGCCTGTAGTTTCTAACTTGAGGGTTACAGATGGTGGTAAGGTTGCTGGGTAGGATAGAGACCCTTGCTGAGTGTGCTCCTGATGCTCTACTAATGTCCTCACTATTCTCCTCTGTGCCCAAGGGGAGAAAATCCCCCTTCCCTCCCTCCTTTCCTCACATTCTTCCCAGTGGAATTAAAGATGTAATCCTAGACATTTAGGAGCTGAAGAGACATCCAGGGTAAAACCAGTGAAGTACAGAGGATTTGTCAATAATAGCTTCTGGATCCAGGTCCAGATCTGTTACAAGCATGTCCCACGAGCCCGTGGTGGTTTAGGGAGTGATATGAGAACCAGTTTTGTCTGACAGCTTAGCACATGCAACGGGAAATTTTAACAACTGAAAGGTTAGAACCACAGCAAAACAAGTTAGGTTCATGTTGACTTTAAACTAGTGCATATAAAGCTCTACAAGGATGAAAAATTGTCATTTAAAACAATCATCCTCTTAGAAAAATCTGTTCAGGAATTTTTTTGTATCACAGATGACACTGATATTCATGAGTCTTCACATTTAATCACAAAGTAGATAAACTATTTGTTTTGTGACTGTGTGTGCTGTTACAGGCCTGCAACTTAGATTTTGCAAGTTTTTTCCCCATTTCTTTTCTCTGTATTTGATTTTTGTTTTGATTTTTTTTCACATTAGAGAATTGCTTCTCTTGCTTTATTCTATCAAAAAAAAAAATCTACACTTTCATCACCTCAGTTGTAAAATAAAATTACTGAGAATAGGTAGTTCTTGTCTCAATTGATAATATTTTTATTTTATCAAAGAAATAATGTTGTTTTGTTGGGATTCTTAATGGCTTAGAAGATTGGAAACGTTTCTATTCTCCTCCTAACTACACTACATAATAGCAGTGCAATTTCATTCCAGTTTTACTCTTGGAATAAAGACTAATTAACACAAGGTAGAAAAAACCTCTTGCTTTGAACTATAACCAAGCACATAATGCTTCCCTATGGACATGTATTCATCACCTTTGATAATTTATCTAATTTTCCTGTAGGTTTTTTTTCTTGTTAGTTTTCCTATTATTTTGTCTATGTAATTCTTTCCAAAATTATCCTTTGACTTGCAGATGGTCCTGTTCAGATGGCAGAGATGATCCAATTGAAGCATCTAAAGACAGTATATTTGTGAAAATACTACAAAAGCTATTGAAAGAAGGTAAAGTGTACTTAAATATAATTGAATGTCCTGAAATTGTTGTTTCAAAAGCTGCTTAAGATCAACACTAATATGTAAAAAGTAGCATTATTGAATTCTCAGAGTAATAAAAAATTCATTCCACTAGGCAGTTAAAATCATCTGGAGCTAATTCTATCTCTGTAAACTGTCCAGAGGATAAGAGATTAGCAGATTTCTTGGTTATAATCTTAGTATCTTTAAGTTATTTGCTGAGTAGGGCACTCAACAGATTTTTAGCAGTTGTTTACTGTACAGTAAAGTAGGTCTTCTCTAGGTAAATATGTCTCTTCTGTAAGATACAGGATAATAATTAATTGACTGTTGCTCTGTAGAACTTAATCTGTTTTAGCTAATTTTTTTTTCTTTGCTTTTGTTTTCCCTCTCCAAAAGCTAAAACAAAAAAATACACCTCCCGTTCTCCACTTAAAGCTGACTATAGGAAGTTATGGCCATGGAATTTACAGCTGGAGGAGGGAGGGAGGGAAGGGAAGCAACTGAGAGTCAAAGACTGTTTTAAATATTACATACATTAATTATGTAATATTTATATATTACATGGGAACTTTCTGCAGAACACATAAGGTTTCATGTGAAAAAGACAAAACTTAAGTTCTTCAGAACAGTTCCAGTTCTGTGTCAATTTCCTTGCATTTGTAAGACTTCCACACCCTACACTGGAACTGTTGCAACTGATATACAGTTATTGTATAACTGAGCTTTCTTTTTTCTTTCTTTTCTTTTATTTATTATTTATTTTTATTTTGGTGAAGTGTTATGTAAAGATTTGCATTTTTGGTTTAATCATTAAATTGCTGAACTCTGGATAAAAAAAAAAAAAGAACTCTGTTTTACAGGCTATTTAAGCTTTATTGTATTTCTCAATGTGTATAATAGAATCAGAGCTTCCCAATTCCAAAAGAGTAATTAAGCTGTGAGGCAGGCACAGGTGTTTACTTAAAAATAGTATTAACTGCTGATGCAAAGTACTTTAATCAGTGTTGTAATAAATGGTTTGGTTTTGTAGGAGTTCAGTTAAGTGAGTATTTACCAGAGGTGAAGGACTTGCTTCAAGCAAACGACCTCGGCAACTTGAAATACAACGCTTACTTCGAATTTGTGTTAAAAGCAAACTATGAACTCTACGTTCAGGGACAAGCATGATTCTCACTGGGATTATAAAACATTTTTTCTAAAGAACCTTTGAATTCATGTTTACTTTTTTATATTCTGTTCATTTTTTTGCTAAAACTTTGTGATAAAGTCTGTATGAGTAATATACTTGGTCTTAAATGCATAAACATTGATGCTTTAGTCAGAGAACACCGAGTTGTGTTTTCAGGCAAAGTAAAAATAAAGTTTTTATTTTCTGTGCCTTTCATAAACTTGTTGTTTTGTTCTGTATCATGATTAGAACATGTCCTGTCTGAGACTCAAAGATACACAGATACTGGGGGTGAAATGCAGGGACCCACTGCAGAGGGTAGGAAACTTGTGTTGTCATCACTGGGGCTGTGGTTTCAGTTCAGAGAAAATACTGAACACATTAATATGGGCTGACTACATACATTGCTTGAGTAACAACAGGTTATTCTGTCAGTGACTCCACTCTTCCTTTGTTCAACACTTCTTGCTGTAAAAACTAGGTAATTTCAGTTTTGCATTAAAGGTTGCTTGCACAAAAGAGATAACTGGCTTGTCACTGATCACTCAGCTTGTCTGTGACAGAGAGGAATAAAGCACAGTTCTCATTCAAAGCCTTCTAGTCCAGTAAATACTCCATTATTTCAGTTCATATCTGATAAAATAAACTTTCCCCAACATTTTAGTATTGTATCCATTTAACTCCCCTTTAAGCTATTTCTAGCATACATGTGAAATGGGATTAGCAGTTCACCATGCAGTCATTCACAGCAACTGCTTGTGCCTAGGCTCAGAAGAAACCTCGAAAGCAGTTACAAAAGTGTGGGAGTACAGCATGATCTTGCTTACTTCCATGCCTTGGTCTCTACTGGTAAGCACTACATTTTCCCTTTTTAACCCCACTGCACAAGTTAGTTATCTCTGACATGGAAATAATAATAAAAAAATCAATTTCTCAATTATTCTGATTACCAGCAGAATTTAGTCTTTCAGTAAAAGTTACTGCAATCTGATATGTTGCACTTTTCTTTTGCATGTAGCTCAAGAGCCAGGAACTGACTACAGAGCAACTTGCACGCCCTTATGTTTTACTTGTCTGGCTCCATGCCTGCTGCAACAACTTGATCTAACAGCTGAGAAGGTCAGAAGTTAAATTGGTTGAAGAGAATCCAGTTTCTAGTTTTAAAAGCACAGCTCCCCTTCCGTGGCTTCCCCTCCTCCCTGTACTAATACAGTAAGCTAGGCTGAGAGTCTGAACATGTTTGGAAGAATAGATTTATGTAGAGAGGTTCAAACTAATATGGGAAAGAAATGCACTAGCAATCATCTTCTAAGATTGTTCTAAGCAGCGAACTTTGCTCTTCTGCAGTCTTGCATGGCTGAGAAGTGTGAGCGTAGCTCCCAGCCCCAGCTTCAAAGGAGTCACTCATCTCAAGCCTTGCAGGAATTCCACGTGTTTGCCTGAATGTCACTTGGAAGGTGGTTTCACATCGATAAACTTTTTGGGTTTTGGGAGAAAGGGACTAATGGAATAAATGATTGCTAGCCCCTGCCAAAATATGTTCTGTCTTAGCTTTTCCTAGACTCTTAAATTTTGCTTGAAGAGGAATTTCTTTAACTGTCCACCATAAATCACTTTGGGCATATCTCATATCTTCCTAGACTGTTGGCCAGATCTCTGTATTCTGTCAGGAGCAGCAGGGCAAGTCCTGGAAAGCTTGCTCCAGGTGCAAGTGGTTTTGATGACCCTTATCCATTGTTTCAAAGTGCCTGGCTTCTCTGCTGGGTCATGTTTATCATGGTTGGTGCAAAAGCATTCTCCAAGTTTTTGGGAAAGGACAAGCTGTGTAGGGTTTTCAGCTGGTTTACTCTACTGCTGGGTTGGGAGGCACTTGGCATTTATACAACGGCTTTCCATCTGACTATTGCCAAAACGGAAGGCTACTTGCAATGAGTTTACTTAAACAAAGCCTCATTAAAATAACTTCCATGTCTAAACAGATGTTTAATGTTCTTGTACTAGTAATGCTGAACTGGTGTTCTATTCCGTTGGAAAGTTTGAAGAGTCCAGGATTCAGGGCTATTCTTCCTCTCTATCCTCTGCTTCATTATGTAATAAGCTGTGCTGGTGCAGAACTCCTGTCTCAGATTACTGCTCCAGGAGGATGCCTTCATTTACCACTGCATATGGAAGGTGGCAAATGCCACAGCTCTAGGTTGTTTCTAAGTGTAACAAAAACAAACTTGTGACAAAAAGATGAGGGTTAAAACTGCCTAAGGGGGATGGATAGCTCCTCTTGAATAAGGATATATGTTGTTTCTTAATTATTTTCTCAGTAATGGAGAGCACACAAAGTAGGGGAGGTACACATTTGCATTCTTTGTTGTCACCAGAGCAGCAGGAATCAGTTATCAGTTTATCAGTTGTCATTTGTGATCAATTTCAGGAGCTATGCATGGTGGATAGTGAGTTCTTTGTGCCCTGCACTGGAAACTAACTCCAGCTGCTTTCTGACTTGAGACAGAAACCACATTCATTTAGTGAATCCAGATAAGTATCAGATCTACCTGCAGAAAATGATATTTTACTCAGAAGTGGGAGAATTTAACATTGCCGTTTGGGCACTTTGCTGTAAACTAGATTGGGGTAGAGAGAAAATAAAAGGGAACAGAAGGGATAGAGTGGGTTTATGCTTGCATCATGTTTCATTGCAGGATCAAGGATGTTTATCTTTCAGCGACATTGGGGTTCCTGTTACTAGATTTCTGATTCAACACAACCAACTGTATTTTGGAAACCACAATGAAGGACTACAGTTCTGTAAATAGATTTAGTGGCTGTGATGCCTTTAAGTTCTTTCAGGCTTCCGATTTTTTTACTGCCAGTTGTTGATGACAGAACTGAAAAATAATACAAGTTGAGGAATGGGGCAAGAGAAGACCATTTTAATACACTAACTTGACAGGAATTCAAAATCTATAGCAGAAGGAATGAGAGGGCTGCCAGAGGTAAAGAGGAATGCTGCCAACCTGGAGGATGCAGAAGTTAAACAAAGAGAAGTTGTCTGCCTCTCTGTTGAGCTGTCTTCTCTGCCTTGCAGTGGAGGAAATGACCTGCAGAAATACCTTCACTCTCAGGCGACTCCTCACAGCACAGTGCTTCTAGCCTACTATTCCTCTTCCTTCTTGCCTGACTCCCTAAATTTTCAAAGGATTATTTAAAGGATTTGCAACTGAGCAACTGTGCCTTCAGAGAAGATCTTGAAAGTTGATTTGCATCAACATAGTGTCAGGACTGCAAATCGGCTTGCATTACTGCCTCTTCTTCCTGTTAGAAACCGAGTATCTATACAATCCTCCAAGTGTCCCACATGGAATCTCTGCTTAAATACCCATAGCTGAAGGAGATGAACTGTTCCTTTTCACTTGCATAGTGCTGTCAGCTTGTCAGGGATGACTTGCCTGTGAGACCGCACTCCTTTTGAGAAGGGTGAGCCACAGGGGTAGCTGAAGGGTTCCCGTGTTGCCTGGCCGAGCTCAGCAGCCGGCAATAGGTGCTCGTAATGGCACCAGCATTCACGACTACGTCAGGCTTCTGGGATCAGACCAGGATGAATCCTTTACCGGGCTTCTCTTTCAGGCATTTGTCTGACAGATGTTATCCCGTGCATTTATTTTCCATTTTTAAATCATAGCAAGGAAAGGATGCTTAACTTGATGTGTAAAGTTGTGGGGTTTGCATGGGCTGTTGCCGTGTGCCCTACAAACCAGGGCTCTACCTTGTCACTTCTCTCCCAGTCCCCTTTCTCCCCCTGGGCTCACCTATAGCTATGGGAAAGACCCGGGAGGGACGCGTTTCCCTTCGCAGCCCCAAGCCTTGGCACGTGGTGGCCGCAGAGCCGATGCCCGCTCGCCTCCTGCCCCGCAGAGCCCCGCGGGGTTCCCGGCCGCCCCCACCTGCTTTGCCCTTAACGGGGCCGGTGGTGCCGGGGGATTATTTCGGCCCCGGCTGCGGGCGGTGGCGGGGGGGGCTCTGTAGACGCGCCTTATACGGCCGGGCCCGGCTCACCTGGGCCGGGGCCAGGAGCGCCTTCTTTGGGCACCGCCGGGCCGGGGCCGCGCCGGGCCCGACGCCCAAATATGGGGACGGCCGGGGCCGCATTCCTGGGGGCCGGTCGCTGCCGCCGCCCGCCGTGATAAAAGGCTCTGCGGCGGCCGCGGCGGCCACGAGTGACCCGGCGAGGAGCGGGAGCCTCTCTCTCTGCCCGACGCGCAGCCCGCAGCCAGCCCAGGTAAGCCCCGGCCCCGCCGCCAGCGCCCGCGGCTGCCGGCCGGCCGTGAGGCTCAGCCCCGGTGCCCTGTGCCCCCGCAGACACAACCGAGACCATGTGTGACGAGGACGAGACCACCGCGCTCGTGTGCGACAACGGCTCCGGCCTGGTGAAGGCTGGCTTCGCCGGGGACGATGCCCCCAGGGCCGTGTTCCCCTCCATCGTTGGCCGCCCCCGCCATCAGGTACGGCGCACTCCCCCTCCGAGCCTCCCCGCACGCCCTGCCACAGCCGTGGCTGCGGATCCCTGCCGTCTTCCAGCCCTCTGCATCTGTCCTGCTGGGGAGCCCCCTGCTGCTGCCCGTGGAGAGGCTGCTGAGCCCCCGCTTTCCTCCCCTGCAGGGCGTCATGGTGGGTATGGGTCAGAAGGACTCCTACGTAGGAGATGAAGCCCAGAGCAAGAGAGGTATCCTGACCCTGAAGTACCCCATTGAACACGGCATCATCACAAACTGGGACGATATGGAGAAGATCTGGCACCACACCTTCTACAATGAGCTGCGTGTCGCCCCAGAGGAGCACCCCACTCTGCTCACTGAGGCCCCCCTTAACCCCAAAGCCAACCGTGAAAAGATGACACAAATCATGTTTGAGACCTTCAACGTCCCTGCCATGTACGTGGCCATCCAGGCTGTGCTGTCCCTGTATGCCTCTGGCCGTACCACTGGTGAGTGCAAAGTCCTGCTGGCCCCTCTTCCCCAAGCAAGGATGCCCAGGACCGATCTCCTACATCTGACAATGCTCTGCCCCCCAGGGCAGGACCCTCTGTGGCCACATCTCTCAGATGGTTGCTCCTTGTCTCCCCAGGTATCGTGCTGGACTCCGGTGATGGTGTGACACACAACGTCCCCATCTATGAAGGGTATGCCCTGCCCCACGCCATCATGCGCTTGGATCTGGCCGGCCGGGACCTCACGGACTACCTGATGAAGATCCTGACTGAGCGTGGCTATTCCTTCGTCACCACAGGTAAGCACCATTCCCTCCTCCAAAAAGTTCCCTCTCACTTCCAATTCTCGCACTTCTAGAGATGTTCTTACCCTGTTGCAAGCCCCAAAAACAGTCCCTGGTGGGAGCTTATGTGTGGTTGGGGGTCTGGAGTCTGTGTGGTTGGGGGTCTGGAGTCCCAGCAGACCTATGGAGGCAGTGCAAGTGCTCCCTGTTCCTCTTCTGCAAACACTGATGCCTTTGCTTCCTCCTGGCAGCTGAACGTGAGATTGTCCGTGACATCAAGGAGAAGCTGTGCTATGTGGCGCTGGACTTTGAGAACGAGATGGCCACTGCTGCCTCTTCCTCCTCCCTGGAAAAGAGCTACGAGCTGCCTGATGGGCAGGTCATCACCATCGGCAACGAGCGTTTCCGCTGCCCAGAAACCCTCTTCCAGCCTTCCTTCATTGGTGTGTGCCCCCCTCCCTCTCTCTTCCCTTGGCAGCTCACCCCTCTCTCCAGAGTCACCACACAGAGCTCTTGCTTTGCCCTTAACTTGTGCCTGCCCGTTTCCCCCTGCTGCCCTCAGGTATGGAGTCTGCAGGTATCCATGAGACCACCTACAACAGCATCATGAAGTGTGACATTGACATCAGGAAGGACCTGTACGCCAACAATGTCATGTCTGGGGGCACCACCATGTACCCAGGTATTGCTGACCGCATGCAAAAGGAGATCACAGCCCTGGCCCCCAGCACGATGAAGATCAAGGTAAGGATGGGGCACGAGGGTCCTGGGAGCGTGGGGCCGTGCACACCCGCAGCAGAGTCCTGGTTACTGATCTCATCTCTCTTGGTGTTTTCCAGATCATTGCCCCACCTGAGCGTAAGTACTCTGTCTGGATCGGTGGCTCCATCCTGGCCTCCCTGTCCACCTTCCAGCAGATGTGGATCACAAAGCAGGAATACGACGAAGCTGGCCCATCCATTGTCCACCGTAAATGCTTCTAAACATGTTTACATGATCACTTTGCCAACCACGCTCAGGATGACGACCTTCAAGGTTGCAGGCGGCTGAGGGCCTGCAACAGCCATGTAACTTTCTATTTTGTAACGATTTCTGGTTACTGTTGCTGCAAAGCTCCATGTGACACAGTGTATGTAAAGTGTACATAAATTAATTTATTTTATCTCGTTTTGTTTGTTTTTAAAACCAATGCCCTGTGGAAGGAAACAAAAAACTTCAAGAAGCATTAAATCACCAGTCATTCTGTCACACCCCTAACGTTGTTGTGTTGTCGTCATTTGCTCGGGTTCTTCCATCATTTGGGGACATAGTGTGAGGGTGGGGGCGGTGGGGATGAACTCCCCAGACAGGAGTGGGGCTGGGGAGGGGACAGGACCCCAGCCAGAGGAGCCAGCTCTGTGACTCCCTTGGGGTCCAGGGAGGGCTGCGTGTTGCATCTTGCTGCTGCCCTGACACTCTGCAGTGTGGCAGACCCAGGAGGGAAAGGGTTACCTGGAGCCTTTGCTTGCAAAATATTTCTTTTGGCTCAGCCTGCCAAAAAAGTAGCCCTGGCATGCTCCCGAGGAAGGCAAGGCTGGGGCTGAGGGCAGGTGGCGGGTGCAGGTTAAATAAAGAGCTTTCCACTCCACTTATGGGAAGCCCACCTGCCATGGTGTTGTCCCTGGGGGGCTGAGGGCAGCCAGGGCCACTTCCTCACCCTGCCTGACACGCTTGCCCTTGCCAGTGGTCACGCATGAGGAGCTGCCTGAGAAGGGACCACCCCCTCCTCTGCCCCTTGAACCACCCACCCCTTCCCGGGATGACCTCCTGCACTCAGGAACTCCCTAGGAGCCTGAAGGAAAATCCCAGGGGCTTCCCCTTGCCGAGGGTGTTTGCCTGCCCTGTTTGCCGATGAGGAGGCAGAGCAGAATGGGAGGAGAGAAAGATGCTTCTGGACTGTCTCATTTCTCTCTTATTGGGGCAAGGGGGCTCCGGGACTTCCCTTTATTTCCAACATTCACACACACCCCAGGTGTTCCCTCTGGGAGCTCCACTCCCTCTGGGAGCCATCCTAAAGCCCTGCCAGGCTTGGCACATGTTCCTGTGTCAGAGCACATGTGCAGGAGCCATCAGCCTTTGAAGGAGGAGGACTCCTGGAGCACAGGACCCTGTCATGAAAGCAGTGCCTGAGTTTTGGGATGTTCTTTTGCTGTGGGGAACAGCAGTACTAGGAAAAAAAAAAAATTGGATAAACTTCCAGCCCAGGAAAGTTTTTTGCTCTGCTGTGTCTATGCTAAGGATGCATTTGTTTTCCATTTTTGGCTGGTTTTACTTGCATTAAAGTGAGGCCTATACATGACTTCACTTTTTTTTTTTTTTGTTTAGCACTATCCCAAAGCAAAAGCTCTGGTCCTTCCCTGGTATCTGAGAGCAGGGAGGGCCTCAAGGCAGCCCTAAGGGCTCTCAGTGACTTGGGATGGACTGGAAACCAGTTATTTATCAAAAAACAGTTGCTTCTCAAACAAAATTTTATTGTCATTTGTGTAGGGGCACATACTCCATCTGTCAGCTCCCTGTTGGGATTTTGGGAGGTGCTTAACATGAAGTCCTCAGTACTTGACCCTTGATCTCAGGTTCAGTTGTGGCTTGGGTGGTGTTATGAGATGGATTTTAGGACCTGCTTCTGTTATTTAATTAAAAGACTGTTTTAGAAGCACAGATAAAAGCTTAAAATAGCAGCCTTATAGTTAAAACAGCATTCATACGCTCCACTTTTTCACCTGTAATGTTAATTTATGGTCTTAAGCCCACAATGGAACAGGCTGATTTTTTGAAAGGAGGAGTGATGCTGAGCCAGCCACTCTCTCCAGCCTGATCAAAATCAAAGTGGTCAGGAGATGCTTACTCTTTCTGAATGAAGACCTATATTTTGCAGTGCCAAACTTGGATTCAGGACCCCCCATGAGCACAGCTGTGGGCAGAGGTGAGTCCTTCAGCAGTCAGGGTGTTGCACAGGCACTGCCTTGCACTGGGAGGCTGATGTTGTCACTGGCATGTCATTGTCTGCTGCCTCTAACAGCAGAATTCGGTCTGACCCACAGCATCAGGAATTCTCAATGGTCTCAGTGCCAGTTTCATCCAGTTGAAGATAAATGCCCTAAAGGACATTCTTACAGCTGAAAAAAAAATACCTGGTTTGTTGTTTTTGTTGCTTAATCAATGACCAGGCATGCCCTGAGTCCTAAGCCTATGAAACTACCCTCTTCTGGTTTTAATTTCAAACTTAAACACTCTCTTTATTCTGAAACCAGCCTTTTATATGGGCTTGGGGTTTTCCTTAATATTTTTAGCAATTGAAGACATAGACTGTTTGGAAACAGGTGAGATGGATTTTCATATAGCTCACAAGCCCCATTGTTGGGAAGGTGTTTTGGAAAACTTTGCTTGTGCACAGCAGTCTGGGTTTGGTCTTTGCTGTGCAGTTCTCAGTAATTTCATTACCCTCCCTGAACTCCAGCAGTGCTGCTGGCAGCAGGCAAAGGATCCCCAGGACCCAAAAGATCCCCAAGGAAAAAAAAAAAACCAGAACCCACAGGATCCCCAAGACCTGTATCCTCTGTTTTGAGAAAGGCAAAGGGATAAATGGGGCATCAGAGGAGTAAAAGGGGATAGAAGGAAGGATGCAGGACAATCACATACCGTGGGAGGGAAGGTAATGAAAGGGAGTGGCTCTTGCCTGCACTAAAAACACCCTTGGAGTCTGCAGCTCACTGCTCCACAGCCATCTGGATCCAGGGCTGGACCAACACTGGACAACTCTCCATGACTGAAGTCTACAAGTGGGCGATGCAAGAAGATGCCCTCAATCCAAATATCACTGAGGGATGGAAAATCTCAGGAGAGGAGGAGTCCTTGAAAGAACAAAAATTGTGTGGGGCTGTTTAGATGAGCTTGGGAGGCACAGGCATGACTGGGTTTTGATGTAAGCTTCCCCCAGACCTGCAGATGCCTGGGCTGTTACCTCAATGATATAAGAAGCTAAGGGAAAACCTGGACTCTGAGGGAAGGTCTTGAGGGAGCCTCTGAAAAAAAGAGCAAAGGAAATCCTGGAGAAGATGAGCACACTGGAGGGGTTTCCTAGTTTTATTTTCATACAGATTTTTCTAAAGTGGAAATCTGCATTTGCACAGAGAGCAGAATGTGGCCCAGGGTGGTCTACCCTCCCACGAAGGTGATGGCTTTGTGCAAAGGGAACTGGCACCCCAACATTCTTCACCCCTTGTGTTCCAAAACTGCAGAAACAAAAAGCACTTTGACCCACAGAATTTACTGGGCTTGGCTTTGCTGAGAGGGCCTGAACACCCCCTCAGACCTGACATCAGCACGGTCCCACTTTGTACACTGTCCCATTTTGACTGTGTGTCTGCCATGGACAGTTGGCCAGTAATACTTATATTCAATGAGTTTTACCAAAGGGACAAAATAGAGGCCCTTTGAAAATTATCATCACTTTTCACAGGAAACTCCTAAGCAAAAAATTCTGTGGCAATCTTTATTGCTGAAAGTGAGGCATTAAAATGAAAACCTTCAAATATTCAAACAATTTTATTTCACGGGAAAATTTTGTGCTGCTTTTATTTCATTAATCCACAGGAAAAAAGAAAATAACTGAACAGAACATATCTTGTTTGAGTTTATTTGTTTATTTCTTTTTGAACCAAACAGGCATTTTTCATTAAAAAAAAAAAAGGAAAAAAAAAAAAGAAAAAGAAAAAACAGTTATGCAGTTGTATAGATTTTAGATTTTCATGGTTCATCTCCTAGGGCTGGAAAATGGAGTGCACAAGGGTGACTGTAACCTATTGATCAGCCAGTGGATAACTGCAGGCAGTGCTGGTGTGCAGGGCTCCCACATGGGATAGATGCCAGTCAGTGTGGGCTGCTTTAGCAACAGGACCATTCAAAATATCCCCAGCCTTGCACACTTTCCCAGGAATTGCTGGCAGCTTTGGGGACCCTCCTCAGACCCTCATGGCCAGAACATATTTTGGAGGGACCAAAAGGTGCTGGCTGCAGGCTTTGTGAAATGGTTGTATTTGCAGCTTGCAGAGACTCTGTTTTTCATTTGCCTGGGATCTGAAAAATAAAGCAGCTGCTGATTGCTGTGCAGCAGGGAAAGCTGGAGCATTGCTGGCTCCCACTATGGCTGTGTGCTCTGTGTGATGGGGATGAACAGAGGTTGGAGAAATCTTTCATTTCCCCACTTGTCTCCTTCTTCCCCCCTCCAGGGCACCCTGTCAACCTTGAAACTACCCTGCCCTGTGCAGAGCTGGGGCCAGCAGTGTGCAAAACCCTGCACTGTGGGGACTCTGCAGCTCATCCTTTGTGCCTGCAGGGACCACAGCCAAACCCCGTCTGGTCTCTGCTGCTCAAGGCCACGCTCTGAAAATAAAGCTGCAGCTTGGAGGCAGTTCTGGCTGTTGCTGTTCAGGGAGTGCCACAGGCAGCCCGGGAATGAGCCTCGATGTAACCCCACCTCAGGGAGCTGCATATATATAGATCCCTGGAAGCAGTTTTCTTCCTTGGCACATCACTCCCACCCCATAACTCACTCCAAACAAACACTCCCTGCTCCCCTGTGCCCTCACTGCTTGGCTTCCAGCAGCCTCTCTCTCTTCCAGGGTAAACAAGGCTTTAAAGTTGAGAAATCTACTGCTGGAGGGAGGAGGGAAAAGGAGGAAGATCGCCTTGTAGGAAGACTCTCACACATGCTCAGAGATGAGCAGCCTGAAGTCAGGATCAGCCCTTGAGCCTGGCTCACAGAGGCACGAGGACCTGGGCTGTATTTGCAGTGGCTGTCACACCTTGTCACACTTCTGCTGGGATGTCCTCTTTCCAAAGCAGAAATGCTGTGAGGATTCAGGTGTGTAAGGAGGTCTCTGTATGGATGTAGCTCTGTTCTTTTCCCAGGGGAAGAGCTGCCCTGGTGCCTGGTGCAGGCAGGCAGGGACAAGGGTGCTCCCAGGGCAGATTGATGGTGGTCACAGGAGAGTCACCCTTCATCTCACACCACTGGTTCCTCAAACCCCCTGGACACAGACACCATCTCATCTATTTGAGTGCAAAATAAAGTTACAGTGCCGCTGATGGTGGCCGAGGCTGCTGCTGGCGTTGTGTTGGGTGGGTCAGCGCTGGCAAGGGACAGCCAGAGAGAGGGGAAAGGACTGGAGACTGGAGCAATGCAGGAACCACAGCACTGCCAGCCGTGCTGGGGGAGCAGTGACAGGACAGTCTTGCCCTTCCCAAAGCTCCCTGTGCCCGCAGGGAGAAGGCTGCCTGCAGAGGGAAGGACAGGACCATGCAAGAGGGAGGAGATCCGGAGCGGATCAACACAGAAGAAACCCGCAAGGTTTCCCGGGGCAACTGTAACTGCTTCTGTAAGGCTTTAAAATTCCCTTTAGCAACAATAAGCATGAAAAATAGTTACAATAACAGAAGCATAAGAGTCTAAATCGGTTTGAGCTTGCTAGCATTGAACAATGGGCTGCCTGCCTGAGGAACACAACCAAAGGGCACTGTGGGGAGCTCTGCCTGTTCTGCACTTTATTCTGCCTGGAAAATTAGGAGGTCCAGGTGCTAAAGATGCCCACTTTCTTTCCATAAGCTTTTCAGAGTGGTGTGGGGAGACTGAGGCATTTTTCCATTTGCAGGGTGTTTTCTCTATAAGGATTTCTTGTCCTGGAACCCCTTATCCTCAACAATTGAAAAATTAAAAAAAAAAAAAAAAAAAAAAAAAAAAAAAAAAAAAAAAAAAAGAGANAAAAAAAAAAAAAAAAAAAAAAAAAAAGTCAACTAAGAGGTACCAGAAATTCCTTATCCCAGTAATTTTGAAGTAGTGATGGTGTTATTCCTATTTAATCCCAGCAGCACTGCAGCAGGTGACAGGCCATGTTTCTGTGACTGCAGGAACCAAGCAGTTCACATTGTAAAGTTGGTTTTCTTCCTCCTTTCTCCTTTGCATACCAAGCCTCCATCCCAGTTTTCCTCTGTGACCATGAGCAAGTCAACATTCATAGCTCTGTTTGTTGCCAGCAAAGTGGCTATTCTATTTTCCATCTCAAAGGAAGATAAAGAGGAATAGCTAATGCTCATGAAGGGTTTTGAGATGTTGTCATAGAAGGTGTTTGGGGAATGTGAAATACTTGTGATCCTAAATTTAGCTCTGAAAGTCATGCAGCCCAGTTTCCTGGCACAAATACCAGAGAAAGTCTTGAAATCTGAACATTTTCCAATTGCAGCCACAAGCTGGAGGCTGCAGGAGCCACAGGTGGTTCTGGGGCTCTCTGGCTGTGCCTCCTGCAGGTCCTTGGCCTTGCTTAGAGCCCAGACCTCCCACTTCCTCCCAAGCTTGTTCCCACCAGCAACCCAAAACACCAACAGTTTCTGCCCTTGTTCTGGGTGTGATGCCTTTGTCTTGGGCCTCCAAGACCCCTTTGTGATAAGACTGTTCTTCAAACCTAATAGAAGTGGTAAATTTAGGAGAATTACAGTGTTGGGACTGATCTACTCAGGGAGAATATGCAAAATTTTTCTTGGGATAAATCTTTAAGGAGAAACATGGTGATTGATTTTAGACCTTCTACTCTGAGATTTATTCCCTCCTTCCTTAATTTTTGTTAGTCCCCTGAAGACAGCCCATCCTGGCCAAAACTACATGGTCAAGGTGTTCACATTTGATGGGTTAAATGCCAGACAGGTTAATAAAGAAGGTTGGTTCTGCTTAAACAGCAAAATATGGCATTAAGTGGAACTTGGAGCTAAATTCCAAAATCAAATTACAAAGGGTGCAATTTAATCCTTGAGGTACTTAGCTTCTGCTGACACCTTGTTTGGGTTTTTTGGGTGGTTTTGTAGGGTGTTTTTGGGGTTTTTTGTGGTTTTTTTGTTTTGTTTGTTTGTTGTTTTGTTTTTTGGTGGTTTGTTTATTGGTTTTGTTGTTTTTTTGTTTTTTGTTTTTTTTTAAGGGGGGTGGTTTCAGCACCTGCTGCACAAGTTCCTGAGTGGAGAAGCAAAATTTTTGACAGAAAGGTGATGTAACTCCTGTCACAAAATCTTGATCAACACCCAGAAACCAGGTGTAGCTCTGCACAAACTGGAGGTGCTTGATTTCTTCACCAGTTGCAGCTTCCCATGGCAAAGGCAGCAGCAGGGCTGCGGGCAGCCCAGGGAGTGCACCTGCTGAATGTGCATCACTGTTTAAAAATAAAAAGGGGAGAGAAAAGAATAACATGGAAAATATTGCAAGGTCAGCAGATGGCTCGTGCCTGGGCAGGGGGGTTTGGGCAAGGACAGGACAAATACTGGGATGGAGGCATAGCCACGTAAAGAGGAGGTGTCTGGGATGTTCTGCAGCACAGAAGTAATGGAGAAGCCTCTGGGGTGCTGCAGTGACATTACACACAGTATTCATTTCTACTATTTGTGCATGCTAGATTGGCTCTGTTTCAGCACTGCAGCCAAGTTTCAGCCCGTGTACTCAGTCTCAGATGCCCTCAGCTGCAATGCAAATGTGCTGGAGTTGATTCAGCCCCACTGAAGCTGAGTGGGGAGCAGCAGATTTGGTTAATTTTTAAGTGCTTGAATGATCAGGTCCCAGATTAAGTAAAAAAGCCATAGCAATAAAAGCAATCACAAGAGGAAACAGAAAGGAGAAAGAAGGAATAATTAGTTTTGCTGCTGTAGGTTCAGAACCTGGCATGGCTTGGGGCCAGGGAGTGTATAAAACTTATGCATTGAATCAGTTGCCTGTTCTGTACAGACTTTATTGCTCATTTCATAATTCACATGTATTTTTCTCCATTTTCTGTGAACGAATCACTCTGACTTAAGGATCAATTGAGCAAATGAGGGTATAGAAGAAAGCTGAAGAGCAGTAAGAGCCAAGTCTGGACCACAGGTGCTCAGTAGGAGTTGCAGTTTTGACTCATAAGATACATGGGTGGGGGAAAAAGCATTAAAAGAGAAAATGTTTTATGACATGATCATTATGCCATTGGCTTCGTGCTGGGAAAGAGTGCTGAGTTGCAGTGCTGGAAGCAATGGCAGCCTCAAGCTCCAAGGAGGTATTTTCCTTTCTGACTCTGGTTTATCTCTGACCAGCACAAGGGTAAGTGGCTTTGGAAGAGTTTTGGAGGAAGTAACATAAATACCCTGAGTGCATGTGGGAAGGGAGTTTTTATATGGAAGGTGTAACTGTAAGGAGGGCTCGGTATTGCTAAATGAATATTTCAAGTGTCTGATGAATATTTCAAATGAATATTTCAAATGTCTGATAAGTTCTTTCTGGCAGTTTGACTTGTGAGTCATGTTGCACAGTCCCCAGCCATGCCCCTCTCTATTTATAAAGCCATGCCTTGCTATATCTGACTCGCTAAAGAAGCCCTTCAGGTTGTGGAGGGGATTCTAGTGGCACAGTGTGGGAATCAGGGAACGAGTCGGAGGAGTAAGGGAAGGTAGAAAGGACACGACAAATCACTGCATGCTGACTGCCCTCTGAAGGCCAGATCAAATGTGCTGCTGGGCTTTTCCACCATGAAAACGTGCAGGAGGCAGGGGTGCATGGCCTCAGTCTGCTGGGCACAAGGTGGAGGAGGAAGAAGAGTGGAGTGAAGGTTCACCTGAGCCGAGCCCCTGCAGGTGTTCCAGGATGGGTGGAGGAGCAGGGAGAGGTTCCTGCAGGGAAGCATGCCGACAACCCCAACAGCCCGTGGTTTTCTCCCTGTGCACAGTGCCTGGAGGGAGGCTGGGGAGCGGCTGGAGCTGCTCTTGCCGCAGCTGTGGAGTGCAGAGGAGCCTCAGTGGGGGTCCCTGCCGGCATTTGCCCCGGTCCCTGCCACACACGGAGCCCTTTCCGGGTCACTGCCCCCTGGCTGGCTGCGGCTGGGGCTGCCTCGGTGCTGACAGGGCTCGGATGTGCGGGACAGGAGGGACACATCTCCAGGGCTGCGTCCTCCTCCCCAGAGCTTCGCCTGGAGCTGCAATAAAGTGTGTTTCCATATGCTGATAACAGTGGTTATCAAGCAGGAGCAGGACAGGTGAGATGAGGAAAAAGGACATGAGGAATGCAGTGGGAATTGTACTGGGAAGCACAGTAGGGTTGCCACTACAGGCAGATGGAAGAATTCTGCCCTGTTTTGTCCATCTCCTCTTCACAGACAACAGGCAAGGAGGGACAAACGCATGCAAATTCCTTTTTAAGAGTGGTTTGGATGAATGCATGATCTTATTTTTTCCCTGTCAGTTGTTTTTCCTTGATGGCCATCTTCAAGTGACTGGGCAAATGAGAGATGAGGGCTGAATGTGGGACACACATACATGCCGGGTCTGCCTTCCCAGAAGCAGGGACCTGTCACATGTACTGGTTACCTGGGGAAACAAATGACATCACTGCCAACATCCCTCCCCTTCCTCCTTCTTCCTCCCACTTTATATAATGACATGATGTCACATGGCCTGGACCATCCCTTTGGTCAGCTTGGGTCACCTGTCCTGGCTGTGTCTCCTCCCAGCCTCCCATTCTCCCACAGCTTCCTCACCAGTGTGGCAACAGAAACAGAAGGAAAGGCCTTGGCTCTGTGTAAGCCCTGATTAGCAATAACAAAAACATCTTGATATTATCAACCCTGTGTTCTGCACAAATCCAAAACACAGCCCCATACCAGCCACTGTGAAGAAAACTAACTCTACCACAGCCAAAACCAGCCCCTTGGAAAGCAGATCAGTGGGGTTACAGCATCTCCTATTTCTGAGATTTTAGTGACTGAAGGAACTGGCTTTATTCCTGCTCACCTCTTTCTGTGTGCAGGAGCTAACTGCTTCCTGATGGACATGGTTTGGCTCTGAAGGACTTCACAGGAAGCCAGATTCTTTCCTGTACATCTCAGCAAGGCAGCACTGCCATAGTGTTCACTCACTTACCCTGAGTTTCTTCCTCCAGAGAAGTTTGAAAGCAGACAATGGGTCTGAGCACCACGGGGACAGCATTTGGAAGGAGTCACATAGGGCTGTACAATTACAAATGCATGAGTGTTTCATTCATTTGAACCAGAGGAATGTATTTCTCTGGTCCTGCAGGGCATAGGGAGCAGGGCTGTGGGGTTGACAAGGATGCCCACGCAGCTGTGGGAGTGCCAGGAGTACAGGCCACAGTCCCACACTCCCAGTCTCCTCTGTCAGGAGTAAAGCCAGCCACCTCATCAGCCAGTGCTAGCAAAATGCCCTGCTCAGTAAGCTTATCCTGTGAGCTTGGCTCAGTGAAGCTTTTTCAGTTCTGTATCCCTCAAATTTCCTCACAGTGCCCATCATCTCTGACCCAAGTGGGGCAGCAGGTGAACGTCAGTGCTGGGGCAGGGTCTGACAAGCTCCACAACCACCTCTTTTTCTGCTCCAGAAACAGCCCCCTGCACCACCCTTGGCCCCCTTCAGTGGCAAAATCAGCACATAATTTCCCAGAAGCAGCCTGGCTGATGCTTACAGTGGTGTTCCCAGACATTTTGTGTGGGGTGGCAGGGACAAGGGGGTCAGGGCACCACAGTGGATTTTTTCAGGGAGAAGTCTGGCTCAGAGGAGGCTCAGGCTGGATTCCCACCAGCAGACTGGGGAGATGAAAGCCAGCCTGACACTGCTCTCCAGAGCCAACAGGTTCCCCATGCTGAGTGGATAATTCATTATAAACAATATATGCAGATGTCAACACTCTCTAGAGGAGCAGCTCACAAGTGGTGCATAGGTTCTTTTCAAGAGCACCCATTTGTCAAAACCATTCTCAGGATAGTTTCTGGTGCCTCAGAGGGATGCTGTGTTTCAAGCTGGGGCCTCTCCCACTGGGCACAGGTTTTGCTTGCTCCCCATCCTCTGAGAACTGAAATCTGAGTCCCAAGCTGTGTGACAGCAGAACTGAGGTACCCTTCCTGCAGGGATGCTGCAGGATCCATAGACTTTTTGATTGCAGCCGGCCTCTTTGGTGACTGTCCTTGTGAGTAGGCTGCTTTGCTGGAGTGGGTTAGGATGGAGAGCATTAGAGGGGGCAAACAGGTGCCTGGAGACAAATGCATTAAAATTTTAATCTGGAGAGACCTGGGGAAATGGCTGTATTTGCTTTCCTGTATTTTGAATCAGTACTGAGTTTGCTGAACAGCTGGATTTCCTCCCAAGAAGTGATGAGGAAACGCTTAAGACATGATGGGTGATTTTACAGAATTCTGTGTGATGTGAGGGGCTGCAGACACACACCCTGCTCCCTGCCAAGGTTAAGCTGCTGCTGTAACTACACAACCGGAGAGGGCTTGGGCTGGCCATGCAGCAGGGGCCGGGGGTGCAGGACAGTGCCAGACCACGGGTCAGGAGGGCTGACATCCAGGTCGGATGGCTCCCCAGTGGTGCTGACGGAAGGGCTGAGCCGCTCCCGCAGGGCTGTCCTGCCGCCGGCAGCCACCAGCGGGTCACCGGGATGCGCCTCACCCTCCCCAGGCTGTCCTGCTTTCCCTTGTCTTGCCTTGCGGCGGCATTTCTTCCAGGTCCCTCCCACAGGCAGAGCCGAGGGGATGCCGAGGTTATTTACCCAGACCCAGAAAGTCCTTTTCCAAAAAGAAAACTGCAAAGCTGGTGAGGGTTGGTGGTGCTTAGCACGTCCGTGTGTGCTCAGGCTGCTGGCCGGGGTTGCTACCAAGGCAAGGAAGGGGCACGATAAGACTTTAATCTCCCTCCTCGCTGCGGGATAAACGAGCCCTGACTGCGGTGGCATTTCCCAGCCCGGTAGCCAAAAGGCTGATCACACGCCTCTCTCTAGCTGCCGAGAGCTGCTCCCGGGGAGTTTGCACATCTGCAGACTACAAGGGGTTAAAAATAGATCCCACCCCGCTGGTGGTACATTTTATGTCCATTTAAAGGTGTGCCATCCATTTCCATCCGAACAGCCCTCTGTGAGACCTGTGCAAATGCCTTCATGGTGCTGACATTTTGTTCAAGGCTCTTTCTCTTCCCTAAGCCCAAGGTTGCCCCGGCTGGCTCCCCACTCCGAGCGCTATTTCGGGGGGCTGCCTTTGCCCTCGGCTGCCCTGTTCTGAACGAGCAACTGCAGTGTGATTGCTGGCATGTCTGTGGTGCTCCTGCCACCGTCCTGCCCCGACACACGGCCAGCAGATAATGGGTTTGTATTTCTGAGCGAGTCAGGGAGCTGCTCTCTAAACGAGTAATTTTTTTTTTATATATAAGCCAGAGAATACTTGTTAGAAAAGCACCATCCTTTCTGCTACTTGTTCGTGTTGGCCGTGTGGGATGGTTGTGCTGCTTTTTGGGATGGGCATCCCAGCAGTGTGCCCTCTGGCACACGTGCTCCTCTGAGTGCTCTATGGCAAACATCGGGGGCTAGAGCTCTGTGTTCCGGCCACCCCAGCTCGTGTGAGCCCCAGTCCTGGCCCGTCCCCCTCCCTGGCCCCTTTTGGAGCTGCAGGGGTCGGCTCCCGGTGTGCTGTCACCTCCCTGCCGCGTGTGGCAGGGGTCTGACCTGTGCACTGGGCATGCTGCTGTGTCCGGCCCTGGTCAGCGCTGCAGGTCAGGGAACTTCCCCCACACGGCTCCTGGGGCCAAGGAGGCTGCTCAGGGTGCGGATGGGGTGATTACAGCACACAAAGGGGCACCCGAGCGTATTTGGAAGAAGCAAAAGCAAAGAGGAGCTGCTGCGGGTTCTGCTGTGCGGAAGAGCAGTGAGTGGAGGCTGGCATGGTGGCACTGGCCTGCACCCTTTGAGGTGTGTGCTGCTGCTGTGGTGGCAGGGAGAGGAGAGCAGGGAGCAAGGCAGGAGCCCATGGCAGGGGGATACCAGCAAGGTTTCCTTGCCAGAGTGATGCTGGCAGGAGCCGTGTGCTGCTGGAAAAGGGGCTTTCTCTGCTGGCATCCGCTGGGTCATGCACAGACCAGGCCACCACCTCATGCCATATGAAACCCAAGAAAGCTTGGATAATCTCCAAAGAGTGGATGAAATTCCCATATCAAGCAAGCTTCACTGTGGCTCTGCTGAAGCCCAGGGAGGTTTGCCTTTGTGGGAGGACCTGGGTACTTTTATAAGGGGCTCCATTCCTCCCCCAGGAGCCCCCAGCCAGTCAGCGTGGCTGAGTCCATATTAGGGATGCCTCTCTCTGAGTCTGAACTGCGTGTTTCCACCACATTCCCCGTAGGAAGGTTCTCTGCAAGGTTCCCTGTCTTAAAGAGGCAGCAAAGGCAGCATCTTTGGGGTGAGAGGCCAGGACAACAGGACCTCATTGCTCATCCTCCAAGGCAGCACTTATCGCAAATGGGTATAAGTGAGGACAAGCCAAGGTGCCAGCAGGGAGAGAAGGGGGAGCTGTCAGCCTGTGCCCAGCCTGCTGCTTGTGATTTTCCAACTTGCCTTTGCCTTCTTCACCTCAATTTCCCTCTTTTTTTTTTTTCTGCTGGCCCTGTACAGTTTTGGAAGAGTTTAGAAACTCAGCTCAGAAGCTGAGCCCTGTTCAGAGCTGAACCCTTGATGTGACTGGATTTATTTGGGATGAAATTTTGCAGGCTCCCACCCAGAGGCTGGGACTCCAGCTCACCTTCAGGGTACTGCTGAGGGCAGGTAAACCCCTCTCATGAGCTCCCTGCATAGTTTTCCTCTTGTTCCCATTGTGGTATCCTCCTCCACCCTGTGTGCTCATCAGGAGCTGCGGGGTCCTTTGGGACTGCTGCTCTAGGAGGTCTAGGGAAGAACTTCAAAAACATTAGTTTTTCTGAAACGGTGCTGGAGGTGCTTAAGAAAAAAAAAAAAAAAAAGATGTGGAAACCTTCAGTGAATGATCTCAAAGCACATGGTCATGGCACTGGGATTCATAAAAGGAGTTTATGTTTGGATTAGGGTTTTTTTTTTTGTGTTGAAGACCCACTGGTTTCCAGGGAGAGGAACAATGAGATTAGGTTACAGAGATTTCACAAACTGACAGTGAAATCAACCCAGAGTCAGCACTGAGCTGCCAATAATTTCTGAGGTTTAAAACCAGATTCAGTGATATGAACTTGAGCCAGCCTTGTTCCCAAGCCTTCCCATTGCAAATTTTGTGAAGTTTTTTCGAGCATCGAATTATTTTCTATGGATCATTTGTTATTACCCATCAATTTACTGCTTGGGAAACTGATCCATCACTGTGCAGGCTGCTGTTAGAGGCAGGACTGGCACTGGGCCACCACACAGGGAATTGTGGGGCATGTGGGTTCCTATGCTGGAAGAGACATCCCAAAACCACAGAACTAGCTTCTGTCCCCATCACCCAGAGGCTGACTCTGGCCCAGCGGTGATGCTCTGAAGGACTGATCTTTCAGAATTCATCATTTCAGCAGCACTCCCTTACCACTGAGAGATAGGGAGCAAGCTAGAGCACAGGTGTCTCTGTTTTGCCCCAAAAATTTATGTTCTCTCAGTGACAGATGGGCTCTCAGATGTAGCCTTTAAATGGTGGAGATTTTAAATCCCTTACTTGTGGCACATGCTGTACCAGCCTCTTGGGTGTCACCCAGGGCCAAAAGAAGGAGAGGATAATGTGCCTGAGATTGAAAAAAGAATATGAGCAGAAAAAACACCAAAAAAAGTAATCCTGACCAGTGGCCAGATGGCTGCCCCAGAGCTCCAGAGGGAATGGAGTATGAGCCAAGAGCAGCTTTGGGCAGCCATATGAGCTTGGAATAAGACTGAAGGAAAGTGTGTGGGCTCAGATCCTTCTCCATTGCCTGTCTCTCCCTGAGTGGGTGCACTTGGGCTGCCTCCTGCCTTGACTTGTGGAGGTGGCATCCTGCAGGTGTTACTGGGACCATGAACTCAACAATGTCTTGCACATTGCAAGGGACTGTGTTGGACTCTGCCACTTGGAGCATGATGCAGGCCTGCCTTGATGACCTTTTTGGGAGAAAGATCCCACCACAGGGTGAACTGCCTCAATCCCTGTTTATCCTTTCTTTCAGGGAAACTCCATAAATGACATGAGTTATTCCTGACATTCCAGGCATTTTCAGACTGAGTTTCTTTGTTTTGAACCATCCCCTCTAAGCATGGCAAAGGAGAGGTGGATGTAGTGGCCAGTGGCAGTGGTTCCAAGCCTCTAGCAGAGCCTTCAGCCTGGAGGGAATACACGTGGATTTTTAGAGAGCAGTCAACCCTGGATTTACTCTCTGTTCACTAGCCTCTTGGGAAAAAGAGATGTGGTGAGCAGTCACCTCCACAATGTGCCCAATACCCCACTGTCAAGTTTCTGGGGTGTCTTCATTGAAGACTACAGCAACGGGTAGTTAAAAAGGAAGTCTTTTATTGCCTCATTAAATCAGTCCCATGAAGGCAAAGTTATTAGAGCCTGTAGCAGTATGCAGAAGCCTTCTACAATCTCTAAGTCTCAAGTAGAAGCTGCAGCTACAGCAACAGTAGAGGCTTTCAGTAGTCTGTGTCTCCTGAGCATCTTATCAGTAGTAGTCGCAACAGTAACAACAGTGGCATCAGTGTTTTTGTGATTCTTGTGTGTGTGTTCTCAGAGTAGTGCATTTTTATTCTATTTTTAGGTAATTAGGTATTTACACAAATTTTCTATATCCTTGCCAAACTAATCCTAAGTTAAGATTGATGTGTGAAAGTAAATGCAAATTCTTACACAAATTCTATGTCTATAATTCTATTTGTTCTATCTAGGAATTTTTAGCAAGGCTACATTATTTTTATTATGTCTACAGTTTATCTGTCTTTGCAAAAGGTAGAGCTACTACATTTTAAACTAAGCTTTAAGGCTTCTCTTACTAGCTAATACAGGCACCTCTATTTATTTAAAACTAAATTTACATTCTTACCTCATGTTTGTGTAGATTTATGTATTTTAGTTTCTCTGAAGGTTCTAATTTAATTCTCACATTTCTGAACACTCCTGGGCCTGTGTAGATTTGGCCCAGGGGCATCCATACTCCAACACCCCACTGCTTGTAAGGAGCTGTGGGAAACCTACATACATCATGAAAACACTCAGGCTGTAGCTGGGAGTGGGGTTCCTACACTGCCCGTGGAGCTGCACATCTGGAAGCCACTCCTTGCCCTGGCCATGGGGCAGCAGCTGCAGAGCAGAGACCCAGGGATCACCAGTGGGCCTGCTGGTCACTGGGGCTGCTCAAGCAGGAGATAAAAAGGGACATGTGGGAAATGTCTCCCAATTCTCCTGCCTCTTACTCAGCTGGCATGTAAACTAGGATTTTTCTCAGACTGAGTAGGCAGCCTGGAGATGTGTTGCTGGGGCACTGCCTTGACAAGCCCCCTGTTCCTGCAGGCTGTAAGATCTGCTCCCTTGCTGGGACCCACTTGACCAGTCAGCAGTGGTGAGCAACATTGCAACCTTAAGGGGCCAGAAAAAAAACAGGGAAAAGAAGAGCTGATACCAGTATGGACTTTATTCTTTGCCGCTGTAACTATTTAAAATTGGAAGCTGAGCTGTGTTCACGCTACATGGTATGAACAGCCAGTCTCACTGGGTGCCCAATCCAAGACTCAGGACTGCAGAAGATACTCGGGGGTGGGAAATGCCTCTCCCTGCTCCTGGCCACATTCCTAGCACATAACCCAAGGAGATACAGCTCTCTTTTCACCTTTTAGCAAGGTGCACAGAAAGCACGGACCTTCAACAAGACTCAGAGGAGCTGCTAAGATTGCTGTAAACTCCTCTGCTGTGGGTGCTTGGGGCACAGCCACTCAGGTGTAGCAGCAAAAAGCTTCAAGCTGCTCCAAGAAAAATGTGAGATTTGCACAAATAACAGGATTTGTGATCAGAGCTGCCAGAGAGGGGTTGCAGGATTTCCCAGCAGGTTGCATCTCACAACAGCTGTGGTCGTTTCCCACCAGGATCAGGCAGTTCTGGGAGACTTCTGCAGCCATGTGCACTATGCTGACTAACCTGCCCCTAAGAGCATTTGAACCAGCTCTTCTGATCCTTCTCCCATGAGAGCATTACCCTGTGAGCAGCTGGTGTAGACCTAAAAATGATAACAGCCCATGAAACCAAAGAACTTGCATCTGCAGGATTAACCAACCTACAATTAACAGCATGATGGCTTGTTTTGTGAGGTGATTGGGACAGCTACCCCCAGTATTTGGCAAAGATTCACTGATCTAGGTGACAGCAGAGTTTACAGGTCTAGAAAGATTGTGTTTTTCCCTATCTGTCAAAATTTTCTTGCTGATTTGGAGTTTATGTTGTTAAATACTTTAAAAATGCATTTCTCTTTAAGAGGCAGCTTATTTCTTTTCCCTGGTTTCTTTCTCCTCCAGACTTTACCCAAGCGAACTCAACAGCCCAGTTTCAGACTCTGACAGCTCCTGATTCGGCTGGAAGCCAGTCTGTGGATCTGAAAGATGTGTTGACATGTAATTTTTCCATTCCTACTGCATATAAATTGTCCACTATTCCCCTTATTGCCTGGAGCTAGGAAGAGGTGCAAGAGCAAGTGAGAACCATGTGTAAACAACCCATGTGATTACCCAGTGTTTTTCTGGACCGTACTCTGCAAAATAACATCCATGTCTGTTTTTCATTACCTGCTACTTTTTGCATAAAACTTGGGCTATCTCTCTGCTCTTGACTTCCCTGTGCTTATTTCAGGCAGAAATAAGGCTGTTTCCCAGCCCAGGCTGCTGTCCTCTCTGGTGGGAATGATACTCACATTCATGTGGGGGTAGTGGAGGAAACTCCGACTCCTGGGGTCCCACATCCATCAGTCATCTGTCACGGATCTGGTCAGAAACTCTTGAACCTATTTGGCTACTTGGTTTGCTACATGTAGAAGAGCAATAATAGGGATTAAGAAGCATAAATAAGATCCTCAGGGTAAAAGTGCTTTAAAAGGAAAAAGTGTGTTTAGAATTTCAGTGTTATGATTTAAACGGTGTCTTTATTTCATTTTTTTTAATGAAGGCAAAAATGCAGCTGTTATGAATGTATATTATAAAATTGGCTTTTCGCAAGATGTGTGTTATATGATTAATAATGTTGTGGTGTGGATATAGGTTATAAGTTTCTTTTCTGCTTTTAGTAAATTAGACATAGTGGTAATAGTTGATGTAGTATGCTTAAACTGTCTGTTTAGTTGGGATAATATCCAGTGAACATGTGAAGAAGACTCTGCTACTAATACACCAACTATCAGCATCTTCCATCTGAAGAAAGTGTGGACCAAAGCTCAAGCTGAAGGCGATAACGAAGACACAGCCACGAAACACACATGCTCTAAAAAGGTGGACCCAAGGAGGGGCCATGCAAAATAGTTCCTGGAATATGGAAACTAGTTTATGGAAAAATATGAATAGTCATAAGCTGTTACAATAGAGAGGGTATTTAAAGAATGTCTGTAAGACGGCAAGGTGTGGACTTGGCTGAATGCCAAGTCACCCGGCCGGTCGTACTTGGCTTTTTTTATCTCCTAATTGTCTTAATTTTTTTATTAAATCTATCTCTTAAAATTTACCAAAAAAGTGAACCTCGTTTTTCACACAGCAAAGTATGCAAGGGAGGAAATTCTGATGCTAGTATCAGCCTCATAAATGTTGTACTTCCTCACTTAGGAATCATTTAATAACTGGCTCTTGTCAGTACATGGAAGTCTCTGCCATGAGGTATTGAAGCCAAAACTCATTAGGATTAAATTAATAATAATGTTTATACAGCTACACGGAGAACATCCAGAGCTGCTGTGTCGAGGACGGGGAATGATTCTTGTTTGGCACATCCAGAGCTGCTTGGCTGTAGCTGGAGGGGTGAGGGAGGAGTTGCTCTTCACCCTGGATGGTCTCAGCATCCTGCCCTGGAGCTGCCAACCGTCTCTCGAGCTGGTTTGGGATGCTGGGCAGTGTTGCCTGGCAGCTGCTGCACTGTACATGTCAAAATCAGATTGTAGCAGGGCATGGGGAAGGTGCCTGGCACCCACATTCAGGCTTTTGCTTGCATCAGCTCCAGGTTATATGCAAGGTGCAATATCAGCTCTGCTGGGTGTCTCTGCACACTTCTGTCACAAGTCTTCTTACACAAGTGGTCCCCAGTCGGTTTCCAAGCCTTGCAGCTGCCCCTCTCCCTGGCATTATGGGATGTACATGCAAACTGTTGGATTGGGGGGGTTGCACTGTGAAGGAGAAAATTGATCAGGAGTGTGTCGTGCAGCTTAGCCCATACCACACCGGCACCTGGGTGCTCCTTGTCACGTCAGTACGAGCAACTAAGCCTGTGTGGAACAATGGACAGGATGGGTGGAGGCAGCTGCTAACAACACTGTTAATCATCAGACACTGACACCTTGCAGGCTCTTGTGAAGATTGGGTGCCTCCTCTGAAGAGTGCAGTTTAGGAGGAAAAAATTGTAGAAACTGGGAACTCACAGACTGTGTGCCAGGATCTGGAGCCTATCATACTGGCATTTCTTGTGTGATGTATGAGATATGGATTAATGACTGGGCAGTAGGTTTATAAGCACTGCAAGAGAAGTTTGGTTCTGCAAAAGGCAATCCCTTCCTGACAGAGAAGCCACCAGAGAGCATCCATATACCTCTGATGCAATTGTGTCTGTTTGAACTGGTGTCATGGTTCAACTCCAGCTGGCAACTCAGTACCGTGCAGTCCTTGCTCAACCCTCTCACTCCTTGGTAGGATGGGGCGGAGAAACCGGAGAAAAGAACAGGTAAAACTTGTGGGTTGAGATAAGAACAGCTCAATAATTGAAATAAAGTAAAATACATAATACCAATTATAATAATAACAATAATAACATTTAATGATAGCAATAAAAATGAGAGGAAGAGAGAGATAAAACCCAAGAGAAACCAGTGCTGCACAGTGCAATTGCTCACCATCCACTCGCTGATGCTCAGCCTACTCATGAGCAGTGGCTCCTGGACAACTCCCCCCAGTTTATTTACTGGGCATGATGTTCTGTGGTGTGGAATATCCCTCTGGCCAGCTTGGATCAGCTGTCCTGACCATGCTGCCTCTGAGCTTCTGGTGTACCTGCTCCCTGGCAGAGCATGGGAAACGGAAAAATCCCTGATTTAGTCAGTGTATTGCTAACATTATTGTCATACTGAATCCAACACACATGCACTGTAGCAGTTACTAAGAGGAAAATTATCTCAGTTGAAACCAGGACAACAAGGAACAGAAGTCCTTTGGGAGAGGAAAGATTGATACTATAAAATACATGATAAGAACAACAGCATTTTCATAACCACAAGTGACCAGCTAAAACTGTGCAGGTTGGTTCAAAATGACATTTTGCACGAAATAATATTTTATAAAAGAAAAGGAAATTCTGCAATCCTCAGACCTTGCCTGTTTATGCAAAATCCAGTTATGTCATGTGCTCATGTAGATTGAGCCCAGTATCAGAGTAAGAAACCAGGGTCCAGGTTAATTGGGGAGCAATCTGCTTTCTCTAGTGCTGTCTTTGGTTACAGGTGTTTTTAAACCTATTGTTCCCTGTTATTTTCCAAGCAATACCCTCTGTTACAGCGTGTGGTGCTGAGGACGTGGCTGGACCCCAGTGGGACCACTGAGGGCAAAGTGAGAATGCATCAGGGACAACCCAGATGCCACTGGATCCCTCAGTGGGGAAAATAAATGAGCCAGGCAGCTCCCAAATATAATCCTCAGGATAGCACCAGATGGGGGGAGAAGCTGCTACATCTGCCTGGTTTTATTCCAGTGAAGTATGCAGGCAAGGCTCCTGCATGTCTGCCTTGGGCAGGGCACCGTGAGTGTCATGGCATGGAGACAAGTAGCTCTCAGGAGCTCCTCTCTCGTTTTTGAGGCTGTTGAGTGGAGGTGGGTGCCCCGCTATTTCTGTGCTTCTCTTCCCAGTAAATACACTGCCCAGACTCTTCTCCCTAGTGGCTCTATCACCCCCCAGCCCTGAGAGCTGTAAGCAGGGCTGAAGGGAGCTGGGGATGGGTTTTAGATGGAACTTAAGAGGTTCATGGATGCAGATCTGCAACGTGTCTGCCTGCAGCACCAGACACCGGGTGTCGCTGCAATTGGCCTCTCCTGACTGCATTTTCCTGAATCGCAGAGGGACACTCTGGATTTGTCCAATATCCTGCTGTCATGGGGCTGTTGGTATAACTGCAAAGGCTGGGGGGCTGTGAGGGCTGAGGGAGATATCCAGGTCCTTCTGCAACGCAACATCTCTGTCACCCTCACTCATGCCTGGGCAGCACAGGTTTGGAAAGCCTGAGCCAGTACACGCAAACACTGCTCGATCTGAGCATCGATTAAACTAAGTCAATTTGGTTATGTTAGCTGTACAGAGGATTGCATCACTCTGCTGCGCATGCAGAGGTGCAGTGTGTAACACCCGCCCCCTCATCTTAAAGCCACCAACACTTTTGTTTCACTGGAAGAGTCTGGGTCAGCGTTTCCCATCCCGGGAATCCGTGTCGGCTTGTGTTTTTATCATTTGTGTCAGTCACGGGACGCACAGGGAAACGCAAGGAAAAATACTGTTTGCTTCCTTATTAGTTAAAGAAAAAGGAAAAGAAAAAAAAAAAAAAAGAAGAAGAAGAAAAAAAGGAACCGTTTCCTAGAGCTGTTTCTGAAAATCCGTCAGTGCCCCCGTGTGTCGGAGCGGGGGCTGCCGAGGAGCCTCTGTGCAGAGCCTGCGCACGGCAGGGGCAGCCCGATCTGCAGGTGTCCAAAATAGGGCGCTCGCAGCGCGGGCAGCGGGTGGGGCCGGGCGGGGGTATCTCGCTGTCCGCTCCCAGAGGGGGCTGTGAAGTCAGCGCGATGCTGTGGCAAAGGCTCTGCAGCAAACCACTTTCAAGGACAGTCGTGTCCCACAGGGGCACGATTCGCTGCGATGCCCTAAATACGGTGCGTGAGAGAAAGGAATATCCAGAAATCGCTGAAGAGCCGAGGGTGCGTGTCCGTGTGCGGGCAGGCAGGAGGGGGGAGCGGCTGGAGAGGCCGCCCCGGTTTTTGCATTTATCTCTAGAGCATTTCGTATTCCCAGAGACGGAGGCCTCCCAGCGCAGGGCTGGATTAGGCGAATCCTGTTCTGGCGACGGGTTTTTAAAGCAGATTAGTGCAAAAAGGAGAGAGGTCCCTGTTGTCGCAGAGGCATTCGCCTCCCTCCGGCCGCCCCCGCTACTGCCTATCCTTCGCTCTCACAGGAGCAGACCGGGAGGCAGCAGCTTGCCCCGGTTCCCCGCGGTTTCCCGCGGGTGCCGCACGCAGAAGGCGCTGCCGCCGCCGCCGCTGCCTCGATTCTGACGCACTGCACGGACTCGCTGGGTTTCAATGCGCCCCGACAGGAGCCCAGCAGCGCCAGGCTGCCCCTCAGCCGGGCTTTCCCGGAGCCTCACTTGGTGGAGGGATCACCCGGGCCCCAGCACACCTACTGCTGGGCCCAGGGCTGCGGTGCTTTGGTGTGTTTATGATTTATTTTATGTTTGATTTAATTTCCATTCTCTCTCATCCCGTTCGCCGTGCCTCACGGCGCCGTCCCCCCGCTCCGGGCGCCCCTCCCCGTTCGGGGCGGGGCCGGACGCCGCTGTTTGGATTTAAACGTAGCAGCGGGAGGGGGCGGGCTCGGCCGGCGGATCCCGGCTCCAGGCTGCGCTCCCGGCGCGGCTCCCGGCTCCGCCATGGTGGTGCCGGCGCGGAGGGTGAAGACGGAGTACATGAAGCGCTTCAAGGAGCCCAAGTGGGAGTCGTGCGGCGCCTGCTACCTGGAGCTGCTGCACTACCGCCTCAGCCGCCGGCTGCTGGAGCAGGCGCACCGGCCCTGGCTCTGGGACGGCTGGGAGCAGGACAGCGGCAGCGGCGGCGGCAGCACCGCCGCGTCCCCTTCGCCGCCGGGCGCCGGCAGCCCCGCGGC
>VWYP01026303.1:33422-67154 GCA_013400435.1 Pycnonotus jocosus
GGGGGCGCCGGCCGCAGCCTGGCCCGTGTAACCCGCCCCCAGGACATGGCCCAGGGGTAGAAGCGCCCATCAACCGGGCCTCGCTGCCTCCAGCCGGGTCCTGGCTAGGCCTGCGGGGAAGCCATGGCTGCGGCATCGGAGGTGTCCCTTTAAAGAGCCAAGTGGTGGTAACTCTCATCCTGAGTCACAGCCACTTATGTAAACTGTTGCCATGGGAGCCGAGCATCTCTGCAATTATATAAGCAGGTTCCCCGGCAAAAGCAGCGGCAAGTTGGACTGTATGCCGGTGGCTGGCTCTTAACGCCATTGCTTTCCTGGATCTGCACATGTAATCTGTCTCGGCTGAGCGCTTGGTTCTTAATGCCACCCGAGGTTTGATCTTGGGTGCAGCTGAGTGTGGTCAACTTCGTAGTCTGAACAGACGCTGAGCTAGTAACATTTTGTTCTCTTCTAGCAGAGTAAATCCCTTTTGATGTCTCATGCTCTAAGAGAGTGGTTAGGCAGCTAATAATACGGTCAAGCTTTCCAAGCTGGTATTTTTTTATCCAATAAGATTTTCTAGTTTCTTTTCTATAGTGAAAGAATAATGTATCTGGCAGCCATTGATTGGTGTTTTGAAATGCCTTTTGAATCAGCCATCTCTCTGTTGTACAGTAGCAGGAAAAATCCTTGAGAACTGTTCAGTTAAGCCTTATGCTGCCTGTTTGTTGGGTTTGTTTTTGTTGTTGTTGTGTTTTTTCCCTGGTGTTAGATGTTGTGCTTGTTTGAAGCGGGGAAACTAATCTGATCCAATGCCCTTTGGGGCCTGAGCTTTCCAGAATGATCTGTATTCTGATATTCAAGACTAAACTGCATTCACTGACTTTAAGAATACCACATCGCACAAAAGCTTTAGCTGTGCTGTCGTCTGTTCCAGAGGCTTGGTGTTTCAAAGCATATTAGTGATGTGGGGTTCTGCAGTCAGCTGGGTGGGCCTGTGGTACCCAGATCTCACATGGGGTGCACAGAGCTGCTGGGGTAATGCACCCCACCTCCCCAAAGCTGTTCTGATTTCAGCTGGGATAATTTTGTGCCTGATTGCTGGTACAGTACTGTGTGTTGGATTCAGTATGAGAATAATGTTGATAACACACTGATGTTTTTAGTAGTTGCTCAGCAGTACTTACCCTAAATCAAGGACTTTTCAGTTTCCTATGCTGTGCCAGGGAGCAGGTGCACCAGAAGCTGTGAGGAAGCACAGCCGGGACAGCTGACCCAGACTGGCCAAAGGCGAATCGTGTTCTGGCGATGGGTTTTTAAAGCAGATGAGTGGAAAACGGAGAGAAGTCCCACAGACAGAAAGTCATCAGTGTATAAAATGGATGGAGTTGCCCAGAAGCCACCAACTGTGCATCACTGGTTTCTCTTGGGTTTTATTCCTCTCTTTTCATTACTATTTTTATATTTTATTTTATTTCAATTACTGAGCTGTTCTTATCTCAACCCATGATTTTTTCTGATTCTTGTTCCCATCCTGAGGAGGAGGGAGGGAGTGTGCGGCTGTGTGATACTGTGTTGCTGGCTGAGGTTAAACCGCAACAGCTGTGCGGTGATGGAAGCACCCCAGCTCAACAGTGTGTAACAGAGTATTAGTGGGCCTAGTTTTGCTTTCCTCAATCAGCACTTGAGGAAGTTGGACTGTGGGAGCATGTGTGGAAGAACTAAGGAATTGCAAAAGATCAGTGAGTGATTGCATGGAAAAAGGTGACGCTCTATAAAGGCTTGGCTTTTAGTGAGAAGAGGTGGAATCTGTTGAAGCTGCACTCAGAACCTGGCATTCCCAACCTTTCTGATGCACTTTGAGTATGTACAAGCCTGGGGTAGTTGTGGTAGGGCCTTGAATTTCTTCTTATTCTTCCTGTTGAGCCTATGGATAGAGCACGTAACCTTCTAAAATCTAATGGCACTGGAAGTTGCCAAGGCTAGAGACTACTGGCCATGGTGCTCTGCTCATTCTTTAGCCTGCTCCGATTCATTTTATGACTCCTGTCTAGGGAAAGATCCAGGTGGAGTTACTTGGTAGTCTGATTCTGGTAGGGATTTGGCAGTGAAGAACAGCTTGCTAGCTGTGCAGCACTGTCTGTGGTCAGTGATGGTGTGTGTGATTGTCCAGTGCATCCAGTTGTGTCCTTAGTCCTGCAGCAGTGCCAAAAGGACTGTGGAGCACCAGTGGCCAGGCTGCAGGTTTTTGGGCAACTCTGCTTCTGTAACTGATACATCTTTGCCATGGATGCTGTAAGAGAATGCCTGAAGTTCTGCTAGGTCCTTGTTATTTTATACTTATAGTGGGAGAAAAATCCGTACTTCACATTCATTTCTTTGCCAAATGGTTTAGGACAAACATTTTTTAACTTCTGCGAGTATTTAAGAGCTTTGCTAAGTCTTTAGCAAAAGAACTGAAAACAACTCTGCTTAGGCAGCTGGATTTAGTGGATATTTATTGTGTCTTAATACACATATAATATATAAGGAGGTGACTCATTTAGTATTGGACAATCATAAGGATGCATTTTTTTTTTGCTTAGTGGCTGACTAATTAAGGTATGTGGAGATAACATAGAAACTATCACTCTGAAGCTTCTACTATTAAACTGCCTTTTTTAAAAAACTCTGAAAACTTAATTACACTGAAGTGCTGTGGGGGTAGCTGAGTGTGCTCATGTTGATGACATCTTTTGTCTTCTGAATCTGACATCCACCCACATGCTGGAACATCCTAGCTGTTACCTGGCTACGGCTGCTCCCTGCTGTTTTGTGGGGAATCTGATTTCTGCCTGAGTGGTGTTGACAGTGCTTGTTGCACTGGTCATGGCTGGTCAGCACTAATGTTGCTTAGGATCTGAGGTAAACACAATTCATAATGGCATGTGCCACCCTGGTTTCCTCTCTCACTGAAATGAGCCCATGTGTGTTTGTAAAAGTTGTGAATGCTTCCGGTGTGTGAAGAGGAGGTGGATGTAGGCAGCTTGGCTTTAATGTTCAGCGCTGTTGGTCCAAAGCACTACCAGTGTGAGCCCTTGGGGCAGCACGTGGGACAAACAGTGGTTTGTCACTGTGTTTTGCACTGAAGGTATGGCTGAGTGATACCAAGGTGTGCTTGGAGGCAACTTTGGGTTAATTCCTTCTGGCCCTCCACTTGTGGCAGCTGTTTGTGGGATTGTTCTGTGGAACGTGCCCAGGCACAGATGTGCTTTAAACATAATCCCACAAAATCTTGACCTAAATCAAGTGGTGTAGTTGTGGTGTAGACACATCCTCAAAGCTGTCAACAGGACCCAGTGGGATGGTAAGGTGAAGACAGAAGCTCTTGGCAGCAGTGCTGCTGTCAGACCTGTTGCTTGTGAAATGACACTGCTGCACACATGTGCAAGATGAAGGCATCTTTCAATCCTTATTGCCATTTTGCCTCCAGCATTTTTGTGCGGTGGTCTTAAGTGACAGCAGTGCCAAGCTGCCATCAAAGGGGTTGCCTCAACAGTGTTTGGGAAGTGACAGATTTGGATTAGTGGAACTAAACAGAAGATCCAATTTCAAACTTGTTCCCTGATCTTGTCTGTCATCGTGTTGCAAGTGCATTTGCTGGCCCATGTACATGGGAAGGAGCAGCTTGTGGTGGGGGAAGAAGGCAAGAGTGTCAATTCAGGGGTTTATAGTACTGTTATTTAAAGTTGCTCCCATTTCTTGTCCCTTTTGAAACAAGCTTTGCTATCAAGCCCATCCAGTAATTACTTTCCAAACTCTGCTATAGATGAAGCTTGTGTGAATCTAATCAGCTCTGAGCTGCTGTGTGGCTGCTAGCTCCAGTATTGCCTCACGCAAGATCTGCCTCGAAGAAATGATGTTGCAATCTGTTTCATCTGTGGTAACTTACTTTCTACCCAGCCATAGTTTGCTGATACCTACAACTGGCTATATACACCAGTATATATACACTCCCATACCTTCAAGAGATGTAGGAGACCTGCCCCATTTGGGACGTGTTGGTACAAAAGCAGGAAACTTCCAGTTCTGCCTGCAGCAGTGCATGCACAGAGTGCTTCTCCTGATGCTGAGGTGGTGCTGTAAGGAGCCAGCATCTCTATATAGAGATAATACTGCTGACCCCCGTGGGTCTAATCAGGCCGTTTGATATCTGTAGTAATCATCAGGGCCTTTTGAAATGGGGGTCCTGTCTGCCCCCCGGGGGTGCAGTGTTGTGGGAGAGAGCAGCTCCCCTGGAGCTCTTCCCTCCGGAGCCAGGAGCTGTTATGCAAGCGGGGTGATGCAGCAGGGTTTAAGTGACCTCTTCTGGGCAGGAGCTTTCAGCAGCCGTGTTGGGTGGGCCTGACAGACTTGTTCTGCCTGTTAAGCACTTAATCCCCTCCTGTCCATCCAGCGTGCTCTGCTTAGCATCCATGATGCAGTTTTGAATGTTTCTAGCTTTTTCCCTCTCCTGTCTAATCCCTGTAATGCTGCAAGCAGGTCAGTTCTGAGTTTCCTGTGTCTGCTGGATCTGGTGCTCTGCATGGGAAGGAGATGATGGGTGGGAGCTGCTGGTGCCTGCACTTTCTCCTGAGCAGCTGGGTCTAAGTCCTGCTGTCAACTGCCGCTCTTCTGACTTTGTGTGAAAAGTGTTGCCTAAGAAAATGGCTTGGATATAAACTGTAGTTTTAAGTAAAAGGTTTAAATAAGTGTTAGAGATCTTGTGCCTTCACCAGCTGAGTTCTGTGTAAATGCACAGTAGCAGTGGGTTCATGGAAATACCTGCTCTAATTGCAGGTACTCATAAGTGCTACAGTACACTCTGGGATTCAGCATTTACTGTAAGGCTGTGCACAGGACTCTGTGTGCCATTTACCCATATGCTTTTATTGCTATTTTGGGACACGCTGGCTCGATCATTTCTGGACCAGCTGGAGCTATATCCTGGTGAGCAGCATCCCCAGGCATGGCTGTTGCCTTGTTTTTTTAAAGTTGAACTATCCATGTAATTGCAGAGCCCCCACTTTCCTGTATTTTTAAGTCTCTAAATGCCACTTCTGCTGTTTATGAAGTCAGTGTTGCTCCACCCCCTTTGCAGAGAAGGAAGATGCCATTTTGCCTTGAATGTAGGATGGAACAGCTTTCCTAAAAGCAAGCACTCTTGTAATTGACAGCAATATGTTCCCTTTCAGAGTTTAATTTTCTCAAAACAGTGCTTCCTTCTGATAATGGACCCAGGCAGTCCCTCCTTTGGAGTGGCAGTGTAGGGAGATGCTCAGATAATATTTTGTAAGGGGATAACTCTGTGCTGCCTGTTTGCAGCCATGATGAATGAGCTGCCTTGTTTCAGAGGTGAAGCTGTGTCCCAGAGCCCAGAGAAAACAAGCAAAACAAGTCTAATACCACACTGAGCTCACTGCTGCTTTTACCAGCTTTGTCTATAATAACTGAAACTACATCCAGCCAATATTTAGATATGTAAAATCATATAGCCTTTTTTTATTCTCAATATGCTATTACTTTGGACTTGACTAATTTTTTTGTGGTTGTTTTGTGGTGTCATTCAACTGAATTCTTAACAAATACAGCTCTAAATACTTTAACACTGCTGCCTATTCTACCAAATGCTCAGCTGTACTGTAGTATCACCTATAGATGAATGCTGCACATGTACATCTTGGAAGATGGGTATAGGCAAGCCTGAACAGGGCCCAGCACCAGGGTGTAGAAATGGTGCTGGCCAGGCTAACAGCTAGCAAGAGAGCATAAGGCCTGCCCTAGGGGAATTCTGGGGCATGGAACAAGCTTTGATCTCTTTACCCTGCAAACATGAAGTGAGTGCTAGAGTAAATGGAATCTTAACCAGTGTGCTGTGCAGGTAACTTCTATTTCATCAGAACTGGATGGATGCAGAATTGAGATTAAAGCAGTGTTGGATTGGACACGTACATGCTTGCAATCACAGCAATTATCAGGAATGTTTACTATTTTGTCACAGGATTGGCAAGCCCTTCTGCTTTTAATGATGAAGACACCTGGGTAAAAACTGCACTCCTTGCCCGTGGTCAACCTGTCAATATGTAAGCAAGCCCTAAACCAGAACTCCCTATGACAATGAAGGAATTCCTTCTGTCCATACCAGTGAATGCTGGTGCTGGATGAATGTGCTGAGACTTGGAACAGCTTGGAACTGGTCCCCACCAGGAGCAGAAATAGATGGGGTCGTAGAAATCTTGCAAGTTTGGTGTGTTTATGTCAGCAGAGTTTGAGTGATACATACACTACGTGAGTCTAGCGGAAGACAGCATCTAATGATCAGACTTGAAAGGAATTGGTTACTAGTGGGCTCCTGTGCTCTTAGGTGAATAAAAGGCCTTAATTGCCTTATCCATAAAAAGCATAGTTGGCCTAAAAGTCACAGAGATGTCAGATCACAGTGTCCGCCCACAATGTTCAGGGGCCATGTTCAGTGTCTGGCATACACTTCCAGCTCATCCTCACTACTGCTGAAGACTTGCTGGATGGAGAATGAAAACAGGGTTCTTTGTATGTACTTTTTCCATAGTCATATTTCACTTACGTATGTAAGCAGTGTATTTGATTAACTTGCTCATTATGAGCAAGAGTAATGGAATTGTTTTGGTTGGAAAAGACCTTTAAAATTGAATCCAACCATTAACCCAGTGCTGCCAAATTCACCACTAAGCCATGTCTCAAAGTGACTCATCTACATGTCTTTAAATGTCTCCATGCATGGGGACTCAACCATTTGTCTGGGCAGCCTGTTCCAGTGCCTGACAATGCTTTTAGTGAAGACATTTTTCCTCATATCTAGTGTTAACTTCCCCTGGTGCAACTTGAGGCCATTTCCTCTCGTCCTGTCACTTCTTACCCGGAAAAAGAGACTCCCACTGTGCTGCAACCTCCCTTCAGGCAGCTGTAGAGAGTGACAAGGTGTCCCCTGAGCCTCCTTTTCTCCAGGCTAAATAACCCCAGCTCCATCAGCTGCTCCTCACAGGACTTGTGCTCCAGACCCCTCCCCAGCTCTGTTGCCCTTCTCTGGACATGCTCCAGCACCTCAGTGTCTCTCTTGTAGTGGGGGCCAAGAACTGAACAGAGGATTTGAGGTGTGGCATCACTGGTGCCAAAAACAAAGGAAAACTAGTTTCTCTGTTGCACTCACTCTAGGGCAAGAAGATTGGCTCTTATGGAACAGTTGTTTCTCTGTGTTTTTATTAATTAATATTTTATATAATGCTGATTCAGCCTTCAGTGGTGATCTAAAGCTGCAGTGATTCAGTCTTTAAATTCTCTCTCACAAACCCTACTCTCCACACCCAGTGCTTGGAGGACTATTGCTGGCTCCTTGCTATGGAAGGCTTAAATATGTGGGATAGATGAGCCTTGGAAAATAATGCTTGCAGAGTGTGGTACTTTAAACATAATTCACTGATCAGGTAGCAAAGGTGATGCCTACCACTTAATGGGTTTTTGCTTTACACTCTCCTCTCCTTCATAACCAGAAAACTGTAACAGCAATATATGTGTAAACAGGGAGCTTGAAAATAATTCACCTTTTTCAGTGGAAGCTGATAATATGAGGGATTTAATATTGCACATACTCTTATCAGAGTTCATCTCTGACTGGCTAGCAGCATCTGTGTGGCATTCAGTGCTCCATCTGTTTGCTGTCTGAGAGATGCAAGGATGAAATAGTGAAGATCACTGAATACAGTCTTTAAGTTCTGCCTGGGGCTGTTGGTTATCTGTAATCTCACCAGTGAAAGGCATTTTCAAGTATGTGAAAGCTGTATTGTAATCACTAAAAGAATGAAGACATTTCAGCAAGGTATATGTCTGTTGCTAAGGAAGCAGTGACTTCTTGAATTTCTAAAAAAAGCCCAGCCTCAATGATGTATTGAGAGGCTGTGCAAATCAGACATTATGATGTTGTCATTGGGAGCTTAAAACATAACTTTTTTTCTTTTTCTTTAGAGAAAGAAAAAGAAGATCAAGAAAAGCAGGAGAAGGAAGAGCAAGAGAAAACTGTAGAAAACACTTCTGTAAAGGAAGCAGACAAAACCAGCCGTACAGGACGACGTCCAAGTCAAAGTGCCTTGTCCAGTCGTAATAATCGAAAATCAGCCAAAAGTCCCCAAAGGACAGAAGCACCAAAGGAGAATAAACATCCATTTGCTCTGTATGGGTGGGGAGAAAGACAGACAGATACTGGGAGCCAGAAAACTCACAATGTCTGTGCTTCTGCTTCGGTGAATGAAGTAAGTAAGAGCTTCTGTTCATTAAAAGGCAGTGACTACTTAGTGCCTACAGATGTTGTAATATCTAGGTGAAATGTCTCAGGGGTCCCTTTATTTGAATGTATGGAGATTCCAGCAGTAGATTCTAACAATAAACCTGAAGAGCCTTGAGATGTCCAAATGAGAGCTCTTTACTGTTGGTTTGGAAACTTCCCAGGTTTGATTAAAAAGTGCAAGTTCTAATTAAACCCTGGATGCTGTGTTCTGGCTGTTAGTGTTACCAGCAAAACTGGCTGTTATAAAAGTATTTCTGCATTCTGAACTCCATGAAAACAAGAGAAAAGCAGGCAGATCTATAAACACTGGGGAAGTGCTTGTACTGTGAAAGAGTGGCTTTTGCTGGGGCTCTTCCTAGACTAGGAGATGGTACAAGTGCTGTTCTGCTGTCTTGTCTAGCAGCCTGTTTTGGTGGGTTGCCAGTAGGAAATGTTGCCCACAGCAGAATGATCTATCAGATGGATGATGGATTACAGGGCTGGTGTAAATATTACCAAAATAGCACAAATTAAATTCATGTGGTCATGGACAGCACCAGGATTCTGCTGTGCTGGGGCTGTTTCCCAGCTTAGAAACAGCAAGGGAGAGTTATAACAGATCCACTTCTTTCGTCTCTATAACTCTCCTAGGCTGGTAAAACATAATCATTAATTCATCCCTGCCAGTGTCTTGTCCTTATCTTACTACTAATGTGGAGTCTGAATCTGTGACATAAGATACCTGAGGGCTGAGGTGGGGGGTGGTTGTGGTGTGCAAGATGAAGCTGGCCTTTGATGGGCTATTTTGGAAGGGGTTTGAAGCCCAGGCCTTTCCTTCCTGGACAGCTCAAACCTGTGAGCAAAAGGAGGAACTTGTGCCTTACAGCTTTGGAAAGAAGCTGCCTTTCCTGATAATGGACAGTAATGCTAAATTGATAAGCTTTGGTCAGTGCTCAGAACAGGTGACTGGTGCATTATGTTGATGCCTAGAAGAGGCTGAAGCCTGACTTGAGCAGATATATTTATACTTCATCTTTGACTTCTAACATTTTTTTATGCTAGAAACAGTAATGGAACACCTTAGCTTTGGTCTTGAAGTTGGACTGAACAGGCAGAATATTTCTGAAACACTCCCAGTTATGTAGTTTTGTCACTGAAGATGTTTCTTTATGTAGGAATTGACCACTTACTGCCTGCTGAGGTTACTTTTTCTTGCATGTTTGGAAGGTTTTACTTTCCCCTGAGATGGGCAATAGAGTTTTCAATCTGGAGATGGAAACAAGCAAACACAGAAACTGGCTCTTCATATTAAATTTTGGAGGGAATATGATAATTTATTAATATAAAAATGTAATTATGTGTTCAGCACATTGTTGAAAATTAAGATCTTAAATTTCTAAGGAATCTCTAGGGTTTGGTCTTACTAATATGGCTTAGGTTGTAAGGGATGCTTGGGCATATTGAAGGGTATTTAAGATTTTAAATGATAGAAATAGAGAATTGTAGTTTTCAGAATCTGAGTAAGACTATGAAATGTTCAAGATTTTTACACTCATTTAATAGTTGGAAGTGTGAAAGATAATGCAGAATAGAATTTGAATCATTTTTCATGAAAGAAAAGAAATCTGTGTTCAGTTAGTGGTACAAATTAGAGAAGAAAATATAACCTTGTTCACAATCCCAGTTCCTTCAGGATGGGGACTGGGACAAATGAAAAGCGATCCTTGTCGTTCCTGAGGGGTTCCCAAGCTGTTCTCCTGTAATACTAACTCTGGTCTTTTAGATTCACGAATCTGCTCTACGAGCAAAGAACAGGAGACAAGTGGAGAAAAGGAAGCTTTCTCAGAGGCGAGTGAAATCAGCAGAGGCAGAGAACACCTGGCGAACAAAGCCCTCCCCAGCAGACAACCCCTGGATGACAGAGTACATGAGATGCTACTCAGCACGAGCTCTCTGAACCTGGATTCCCTTAGGCATCCTCAGAAGAAGTCACGCATATCAGGACACTGGTGCAAGGAACCAAACCATTTATGCAAGGTTTTTATAGGGAGTTTCCAGCGGTTAAAATATTTGTTACAATGTTTTTATCTTGGCTACCTACCTCACAGTGGGGTGTATCCTTGGAGCCATACCATTTAAAGAGGCTTTTAGATATAACTACCCAAACTTTTAAACAATTCCCCTTTTGGGACTTTTTCTAATGCTTCAGTTAATTTGTTTTGAGGATGGAAAGGGGAACCTTAGCATACAGGGAGTCAAAGCAAACACCTTTTTGATCATGGTTGCAAATAATCTGTTTTCCCTTATTTAAAGTACAAGTCATGGGGAGATGGTATTGGGGAAAGACTTTAAAGGAGTGATGGAGGTGCCTTTGTATTTATAAAACTATTTAACACTTTTATGAAAATAAGCATATGAAGACAGGCAAGAGGAAGCCACTGTGTCTGGTAATTAGCACTAATAAATGTAGATGCTTTAGGCAGGCAAACACCAAGTATTGTCTGTACACAGAAACTTTAAAAACAACAACAAAAAAAACCCCAAAACCCAACCTTGTTTGATTAGTGAATCTGCTGATGCTAACTTTTATCACTGTTTCTAAGGTCATTAGAATTAACCACTCATTTTCAGGGCAAGAAACAGCTACAGGATTGTTTTGCTGTAGCTGTTCCTGTTGTACCAAATAACTAATGTAGACAATCATTATCTGATAGCTGCTGCTCAATAAGCAGTTACTTGTTCTACAAATATAGAGTTGTACCACTGTACTAACCTCGTGGTCACACTTAGTCTGTACTTAATCATGTAAATGCATTTATTGAAGGAGAGGGCTGGCTCCTTTCTGGTGAGGTCTATTTTTAACACTTCAGAGTATCTATTATGCTCAGTGAGGGTCAGAGTGCAATATCCATTCTGCTTGGAGGTATTGCACAAGTATATTGTTAAAGGGTTTAAACTTGAAAATTGTGTTGATAAAACTTGTAGATGATGTCCTGAGAAACTTGCTGCCTCTCAAAATTGGTGCAGAACCCCTCACTTATGAGGGGGTGGGGAGCGGGGTAAGGGCTAGGGAAAGGAGGGGTGTATCCTTTAGTAAACAAGAAGATGTAATGGAATTTGAACATTTTTGTTTTGTAGGTCCTACTTCTACATAGTAAGACAGTCATTGTGATATCCTTGGTGGTTTTGTTTCCCTCAGGTGGCTGTAAATGATTTTTTTTTTCAGTTTGCTAACTATGCTTTAGGCAGATGATTGCTGTAGTTGTGAGCTTCAAAGTTTTGTTCAGATGTGTTGTGTGTTAGTTACACATGTTGGTTATCTCGGTTTGTTTTGAAGTTTGTGCTTTACAGGCTGGACACATTCCCACAGGAAGCATACTTGCACTTCTGCAGCAGAAACCTGCACTAGTTTTAGCTTCATTCCACAATCTCAGTGAGGAAGGAGGACTCCAGAATTACTATTGCAACAGAGTACATTATGCTTAGTGAAAAGACTGATTGTGTTCTTGAAGAAAGTAGTTGTGCAAAGGGTCCAAGCACTGCTGCCTCCTGATGTCAATTACATCACTAAAGGTTTCATTACTCACTATTTTAGTTTTGTTAAAATGTCCTAGAATCCATGAAATTACAACCTATTTTTTGTAACCCGCCTTTTAAGCATAAAGCTATAAAAATACAACTCTTGCTGAAGGCTACCTATTTAAGATCTTACAGCTATTAAGTCTGGGAAAGCACAGCATGATTAAGAATGTTTTATATGCAGCAAAATCCCTGTATTTCAACTGCTAAGTAAACCACAGGCTAGAACTTCCTGAAACTTTAGAACAGTGACCAAAACTGGGGAAAACTGCTCCAGAGAATGCCTTTACACCATATGAGATTCTTTTGATTTCCTTTTATGCTGTGTTTTCCTCTTAAAGTAACTGCCGTAAATATGCTTAGCTTGCTTCTGATGCTGTTGCAATTCCAGAAGCCACCCAAGCTTTGCACAACAGTGTCAAAGCACCAACTCAGTAGTGTTTAACAGCCTTATTCAATAAAAACTTGCCTGTTCCTGTTGCCCACAGGCTTTGTAAAATTTATGTAACCACAGCAGATGGATTGTGCCCTCAGTGCATTTTGTCGCATTAACAGTTTCCTTGACTGTGTAGGGCAGGACTCATCTTGCCACACTTTTGAAGATAGCTTCTACAGTTCTCTCTTCCCACAGGGAATGGAGGAGCCAGGATGACTGTGTGCCTGCCTTAAGTTACCCATCTTTGCATAAGACGTATCTCCCATTAGGTGTTGGTGTTTTCAATAATTATAGGAGGCCCAAGTGTCTTCTGCCTTGGATACTGGGAACCCAACTTAAAACATCTCCAACAGGCCTGTTCAGGTGTTCAAATGAGAATTTTCAACAGCATCAAGGCTGCTGTATACTGAGGAATTCGTCTAGTCCTAATCCTTGTCTGGCCAAGAGCTGTTCCCCACAAAGACCACTTAGTAGAAGACAGCAGAGACACTAATAAGGTCTTGTGAGTCGTTGTTGTGCTTTTTCAAATGGTCTGTAGCCAAAACAATCCTGGGTGCTATGTTGGTACTATCTGGGTTTAAGTAATACAATGCCTGAAGCGAGGGGTAAATTCTGCAAATCAGGTAGCCTTCCTGCATTTGGGCATTATTTGACTAAAAAGCTATTTTGCTTAGACTATATGAAATAGTACAGTTCTGATCACTGCAAACTCTCTGTGTGAAGTATTTGGTCTGGAAAACTGCTGGTGTTTTAATGTTAACAAATGAAAAGCCAATTGGATTGTAAAGCAGAACTTTCAAGATGTAAAAGCTTTAAGTGTATTCCATAGATTCCTACAGGAGGTGGCCATTTGCTTCAAATTGGACTCACTGAAAAGTAGAAAACCTAGTGAATGTCTTCCTATCAATTAGGGAATTTCTAAACTTTGTCTTGCATGGACTCTTGAATTTAGCCAACTGGTGAACACTTCTCACTCCTGTTTTAGAAGTAAACTTTTTCATAAGAACACAGTAAATACTCAATTGTCCAAAGTCTTAATTAAAATGACTGTTTATTCCTTTGTTTCTGAAAGTACTTAGCTAAGTGAAGCAAGAGTTTTACAATGTGTAATGCTGCAGTTTAACTATAGTGTTGTGAAGACTAGTGTTTACAGTGTAAAATGTTACCATGAAAACTGCATAAGAATGTCCTGTAAAATACAGTAGCATGCCTGTTCAGTCACTGCTGTCACATCTTTGCAACTATGAAATACAGACTTTTTCACAGGAAGCTGAGATAGTAGTCAAGGTGATAGCTGAACTTAGAGCCAACCTTAACAAAACCAAGGGACAGTTTCTGGTAAGAATCTTATCCAGGTAGCACATGCAAATTTAAATTGAATTTTTAACACGTATGGAAATGTATCTGTTCTCATTTTTTATGGTATCATGTAGTGCCACTGAACTACAAAGGCCTCTCTGACTTTTTTTTTTTAAACTGTGATAGGGACCAAATGCTAGCAATCTGAGGGCCTAATGTATGGTAACCTGGATGTTCCAGTTTCTTTTCCAGCTCAGTTAGTGCACTCAGCAGCAAAGCCATAAATGGAGCCTGACTCAACACCTTGACAAGCAGTCCCATGAAAGTAGGGGTACAAGTGAATGGGAAGCTGCCTCAGCTATTGTTAGCACTGAATTCACTTTAAAAACAATAGGGAAATACTATCTAAGCTTGAAGCAATATGTGTTTTTTAAAGTTTTTAAACAGTATTTGTTTTTAATGCTTCTGTATTGTCTACTATTAATAGTGTAGTGTCAACTTGTATATGTGAATAAAATGAGTGACACAAAGTGCCTGGACTGCTTGTACTGTGCTTTTTGGGATCTCAGATTTCCCCCACCCCCTTTACAGGGTACTTTAGTCCCTGCATGCAAACTGGCTTCTGCTGGTCCCAGATATTCTCTCCTGGAATGTAAGCGACAGGCTGCTGTAATGACTAAGGCTGGGTATGAAGTTAGATTATAGTTACCATTCCAGTCTCTTTTGTTCCTCCTGTAACTCTCCCAGAGATTCTTACATTCTTTCCCAACTTGAATCACTGTTTTTCTCCTACTAGGATAAGAAAAAACCCAGCTATACTAGCTATCTGAAATGCTATGCCTTTGAGAATATAAATGTAAAGCTTTGGAGGAAAAAGGGTAACAGAGAAAAACCAGGAAGCTTTAACACTAAGAACAGGTACACGCATGCAAACAGGAAAAACTAAGCTTTTAAAAGCTGGCTACACTGAAGTTTTCTATGCCATAGCTGCTTCAGTAAATGAATGAGACTATTTTTACTCTGTGGATTTACAATGTATTTCTTGAGATTTTTATAGCATTAATTCTTCCAGCATATAAAACAGAATGGAAATGAGGAGCACAGACTAATCAGGTTTTTCTATGGCATTCACTTTTCATATGTCTTAAGGGAACTCTTGAGCCATACTGCATACCTATTGAATACAAAGAATGGATGAGATGAGGCAACTGTCAATTCTATGTAAGTTGCCCAAGAGTTGTGTTACTGACTTCACTTAACAGGCAAAGCTTGTACAAGTAAACAGGATTTGCTGGAAGAAAATCAAGGAAGATTCTTTATTTGGTGCTAGATACAAGCATTAAATGAAATAGTGTAGGCTGACAGACTCATTAAAAGGCAAGACACAGGCTTTAATAAGACATTTAAATCTCTTAATGGGCTGGACAGCTAAAGCTCCACATTCAATGAAACCTCAGATACAAGTACCTGGTGGTATTTCATGTAAAACTTCCACCCATCTTGCTTTGGTAAAGAAAGACTTTTACCCTAAAACCATATGTAGCCTATTTATGACTTACTGTTCAGGTGAGCTAGGTTTGGTTTGCTGTGTCAACTACAATGCTAAAGCTTGAAATCTACTCCAGGGCTGATATTGGCATGATGTTTATTTTTAGAAGTAAAAGACCCTCAGAGGAGCAATAGTAAACAATAGAGTTTGCACTGCCGAGAGCTATGGCTTCCAACAGTGTTTCTCTAAGGAGCTGCAATTTTAGAAAACTTCTTTTTAGAATGTCAGCAAGATATGCAGCATAAAAGGTTGAGATACTATAAAACATGCACATTAACCAGGTTAATGTGTATACAGCTAGAGTATACATTAAAAAATGGTAAAAACATGTCCAAACTCATTATAATGACACTATTCTTTCCTTCCAGGGAGGAAGGGGACAGCTTTAAGACAGTTACTGAAATAATAAAACTTCTTACTGCTTTTTAAACCAGAGACACTTAACCAAAATGATCATAAGAACCAAGTATAAAAGAGGCCTGGTATGCAAAAGGGACAGAAAGAAGTAGAAGAAAATCCCTGTGCAACCCCTGAAATTTCTATTTATAAGCAACAGTCTCTGCTCCTTTCAACTGCTACTGTAGTAAGGGAAAGAGGTTTTGATCGACAGCCACCACCCCTTCCACCCCTCTAACAGTGACACAAGAGCAACCCGTAGCTCTGCTTGTGCTCAGCTTTTGTCAGTGTGCCAAGAAACCTGATTGGGTTATGGAATGGTGTGTGGTGGAACAGACTACCCAGTACCTCGTCTTTTACCAGCATTCCAGAACTGTTTTGGAGTTTGGGAACCAACACCCTCCTCAGCTCTGGTGGACAACATATCCCAATTAATAACTGGCTATTTGGACTGGTGGAGACAGCTCCATCCATCTTACTCCAGAGGACTTGCTTTTGCAGTTCTGAAAGCCAAACTGAACTGAGCAAGGATAAAGACAGGTAAGTTTCTTTGGAGTTCTCTCATGTTCTTGAAAATAGTTATGCTGCTTCAAAAAACATTTCACACTCTTACCAGGAAGAGAATAGCATTGGGAGTAATTGTTACCAGTTCTGTTACAAATCCAATCCTAAATACAACAATTAGAGGAGTGACATAACATGAAAGATTTTGGACCCAACAGCCTTTATAAACCTAAACCCAGGCTTTTCAAGTACAAAGCATGCTTAATTCCATTTAATTCAGAGACAACCTAAGGTGCATACTTTTCCAATAAGCATCCATTTGAACCAAAAATGTCAGGACAAAGGGAATAAACCGAACTCTAGTTTCATGAACAATGTTATAGCTCAGTGTAGCATTCTTGCTCTGCTCTTGTGCTTTAACTTGCCTTTTCCAACTTGGCATATCAGGATCCCAGAAGTATGGGTCATAGCCACACATTAAGAATTGATCCTGTCGACAGCTTGTTAGAATGTGGCAAACTGAGTAGGAAAAAATAAACCAACAACCTCTCACTGACAGTTGCCAGTGGTTTTATAATTCAGGTTGTAAATACAAACTATTGTGCAACAAACAAACGTGACAAATCCTACCTCAGTTAAATTTGTTTATATGATAAAAAAATAAAATATTAAACTGCTTATAGTGCAACATTCTAATAGCATACATAAGTATACCATGCTTTGTAAATTTACTGTTACATTATTTACAGTACATTGCAATGCTTTAAACTAGAGGTGAAAGAACAAAAGTAATGGAAAACATTCACATACAGGTATGAGCCTTAATATTGTCCACCAAGCTATCCAGTTCGCTTTGCAGACTTGTGTGTTGTACACATCCCTGCCCCCTACCACAGGACACCTTTCTGTCAGCAGTGCTCTGCTTTGTCTGTAGATAGTGGAAAGATGCTTTTAAAAACTGCATAGCCTTCAAGCTTTTCTGTTTCTTCAAACACCATTTGCAAGGACAGCTGTAAAACACACAAGAACTCCATTAATTACTCATAGCTGCTCAATCTGAAAACTGAGGTCTTGAAATAAGATCAATAAATATTCATTTCTGTAGAGCCATACCAAAGCTGAACAAAATTAAAGCCCTTTTCTAGCAGTCTCTTAGTTGAAGAATGACATTTTATAGGAGAAAAGCAGTTCAAGGATTCCTATCCATTATTTAAAATTCTAGGCTTTAATTGGGAGCTAAGGTCCCAGAATACAGGAAAAAAAATGAGAATGTGGAATTATGTGCTGCCTTATTTAACATTCCATAAAGCTTCTGCTGTGTGCACTGCTCAAGCTGATGAATGAATACAGTAAAAGGGATGCAGTAGCTACGCCTGCAGTACTTACTTGATCACTGTCCTTGTATTAGAGAAATAAGGATTAATTATAGCAGAATAATTAACTACACAGGGAGAAAGGACTGTCCTAAGAGCCACTGCATGCTGCAAGGAGTTATGTAAAATCCAGTGACTATTGAGAAATGTCTTAAGGACAACTGTTTATGAGAAAGACTAACCACAGAGCTGTTCTTAGGAGTTTATGTGACTTTTATGACTCTTCCTCTTACGACTGCTAAAGTGAAAAATTCTTTCCTCACTTCCTCTGAACAACATCTTTGGAAGAACTTTAAAACACTGCACATGTGTTTCCTAGGCTGTAATAGACCCAGAAGAGCTACTTTAGATGACAACACTGCTTAAGCAGCAAATACTACTATTCTCTTGTTTATATATTTCTGCTAATAACAGACAGGAATCAGAATAACTTCAGGCTACTTTTAGGTAGGGGTAAGAAAGTCAGTGAAGGCTGAAATTTAGTGTTATCTTTAATTTTTGAGTCTCAGTATTTAAATCCCATTTTCAGAAAAGACTTTATAACAGCTTAGGACAAGATACTGTACCATACATTTTGCAAATGCTTACTTCTACTAATGTTTTTTCCCAATGAACTGATTCACTTTCTCTACAGTGCATTAGATGGCTGTTAGGCATATAATGCATTTCGAGAGTAGAGAATTTGAAAATGTATTCCACAGCATTACTCAAGAGTAAGCTAAGATTTAGAAATACTTCAGTGAGACCACTCGTCTTCCCAGCAGATCACAGACGAAAAACCTAAGTATAAAAACACCAATCCATTCCCCTGTGTGTTATTTCAATAGATTCTCTGCAACTTTACAGGCTAACTGTGAAAAAGCCAAGCACCCAATACAGCACATTTATGAAATACGCTAATTTGCCCACCACCCCAAGATTTTTGTAGTCTTACCTTTTGTATCTAAAGTAAGTATTTGGGATTTTGTGTTTTGTTTCTCTAACACCCGCATTCTTGAGCACTTTGTGCTTGTGCTCTGCGTGGTGATCTCAGCTGTCTCAAGGCAGCATCTCCATACTGAATACCTGAGCCCATTCTTTCTGGATCCAATTCTCCTGATAGAAACAAAATGGTCACAAGAACATAGATCATGTGCAAATAATATACTCCAAATAACATGTTAACACTAGATAAAAAAAAGGAATAATTATATTCTGATCTATTTATGGAGAGATTATCTCAATTCTGTCTACATTTAGGCAATTTCAAACCTGAATCATTTTCTCCTCTAATTTAACCATATGCCTTTGATCATGATGACAAAGCAATCTGTGCCAGAGTTAGGCTGCAAACAAGAAATGTGTTTGCGCTATTTTGAACAAAAGAAAGGTCTAAAATGTTTTCTGTGAATACAGTTAAAAACATCCTGCTTTCAGATGCTCATAAGCAAAGAAAATAGTACTGCAGATACCAAGCCAAACAAAAATGGATCAATCTGATAGAAGGATTCCAAAAAGAACTGCCCCCAGGGAAAATGATCAACCTTTCCAACTTCTGGTATCCATTTCTGCCTACTTCATAGGCTGTGCCTTCAGAACTGTTCTTATGGTTGTATGGTGGTCTGGCCAAGAGAGACCTCCATAAGCTCCTTACAGTCTCCATTTTCACAATTCAGTGGATGTGTGCTGGCACAAAAAAACCAGGAGCAGTTCACAGAAAATAAGATGTAATTCTGTGGTGGCAGTACCTCTTTAAAGCAGTCATCAAACTACAGTTTTGTGACAAACTAGCTATACATTGTTTTTTCATTTGGGTTTGTTTAGGTTTGTTTTGTTTGTTTGTTTAAAATGAAAGCTGCTGTTTGGCACTGATTTGATGCAGTAATCAGAAAATTCCTACAAAATATCATATTATTTTCATCTAAAAATTTCTGTGTCGCATTGGAAACACGTAATTAGAATCTGAGACAGACTTTTCAATATGGCCAGTACTTAAAACTTTAAAGATATCAAGCAGCTAGAAAAGAGAAAAATTGGAATGCAGATTAGCTGTAATGACATCTAACACACAGAAGCCTGTCTCCAGCAGAAAATCTGCCCACTTGCGCTGAGACGCTTCTGGTATATTTCTAGATCTGCAAAAGTAAAAATGATTTCAACTGAGAGGCAGGAAGGTCACTTCAGAGAAACAGTTGCTAGGAAACATCCCTGAAATTTTTAGTATTACTGTTCATACTCTCTTGACTGTATTTCCTGTTATATATGAGAAGCAGAACTTAAAGTTATGACTGCCCTGGCATTAGGTTTTTACTCTGGACTACAAAAACTGTCTAATGTCAGGTTTGGTATTTGTAGGGATGCAGCAACACACAGAACACAGAACCTACACTCAGACCTGACTGTTAAGGAAAGCATCACCCACAATTCACACCATCACTCCTTTTTGGATATACAGGTCTCACTTAGACATCCATTCCTATTAAAGCATATGAGAAGCAGCTATAAAACAAATAGGTTATTCTACCAGAGTGAAATTTTGAGGATTTTTTGGTTTAATTCTATTACAGGACTTTGAATGGTGATATTTCCATGAGCACTTTTACTAATTTTCAGATAAAATAAAGGATTTTATAAATATAAAGCTTAATTTACCTGATTCAATTTTATTGAGTATTTTTCTTGCACACTGTACAAAGGCCTCTTCAACATTTTCCCCCGTTAGAGCACTTGTTTCCAAGAACATCAGCTCTGCATTTGACACACACACACACACAAAAAAATAATCCTCAAAACAAGTCTGGAATACCAGGTATAACAGTTGAAAGCATGAAAGCTAGGAGCAATAAAAATATTTTTACAGAGATCTACAGTCAAAAAGCATGGTCCAGAAAAACTAATTTTTAATGGCAAAACCACAAAAAAATCCTTTAAAAGTTACTGAGGGACCCTAGAAAGCTGGGATCCAAAGATAACCTGGGCTGCGCATGCAAAACTGTGCTTGAAACCAAACCTCCTACAGTTTCCCATTAAATACAGGTTATATGCAAAAACGAAGCCAGTGATCAGAGTTAGTAGAAAAGACTTCAATTGATTTATAAAAGCAAAAACAGATTTTGCTGATGGCAAGACTGCAGCACAGAAGGTGAGAACAAGACTGGCTTTAGCTGACACAGAATCATGTCCTCAGTCTGGAAATTCTGAATACAACAGACCACATAATAGCTGTCTGGATCCATGCCCTGCACTGAACTCAGTTTTCAATGAGCAAAATTCATAGCTTCAAATTGCAGCACACCCCATACAACTTTGTCTATTATCTACAGAGTCTTTAAGATGCTGAAAAATGGGAATTCATGTCCTTCATTTTGGTTTGGAGCTGTTTGGAGGCAAGGCAATACCTGAAGTTGTATTACATTTCCTAGAGAATATACCTCCACATAGAGTGTATTCTTAAAGGAGCAGCTGTGAGTGGAAGAACCACTCGTAATGAGACTTAGGGAGTACATGTAGTTTTCACTGCAGGCACTGCCTCTCTGGACCTCAGGCACTGACAGAACTCTTTTCTGTAAACAGGGTACAAAGTACAGCCTAACTGCACAAAAATGTAAATGACTTGAAGCATTATGCATCTTTGAACGCTACAGGAAGGTTTTGTACTACTTACCATTTTCCTGTGCAAACCGGGATGCTTCTAAAAAAGTGACTTCACGATCTGCATCAAGATCCTTTTTGTTTCCACACAGTATTATCACAATATTTTGACTTGCTAACATTCTTGCATCCGTCAACCAATTAGTAAGTGCATTGTAGGTTTCCCGGCTGTGCAGGAAATGAAATCCTTTATTAGGACACACTCATTTCTCGTGAACAGATCACCGAACCAAAACTCAGACAGCAAATCTGTGTTTGTGGCAAGGAAACTGCTGGTAGTCAGGCAAGGCACCTACACATCTCAGTGTACCAGTGATGAACAGGGAAGACTATCAAATTCCTTCATGGAACTATTTAAGAGCTTGAATATTTAAAAATCAAAATTAAATTAATCACAGTATATAAACACACAATTATGAAAAACACTGTGTTAATGTGAAAAGCTAGGATTTTAAGCACTTACCTAGTTTCAACTTTTGTGCATGACATTTTGGGATAACAGAATGAGATATTGTTCCACATGGAATTCAACTGATACTTAAATGACCAGTGGGACTGTATGAATTTAGGAGGTTTGTGTAGATGTGTATGCCTGAACTTTCACACCGGTGTCAGGACCTACACTGCAGGCAGCCACCCTGTGTAGCAATGTATTTGAACAGCTTAGGCCACAGTGTGCTCCAGCCAAATCGTCTTTAGTCATTCCTATCAGAACCCTCTGGAATTCGTCAAGGTTACTAAGACATAAACTGTTCTAAAATAAGGAAGAAGAGGCTGAGAAACAGAATACCAAGATAAGATAATACAAGAACTAGATAAAAGACGGCCATGAAGCACTGGTCTGTAACCAATCATATTTCCTGACAGGTGGATACTGAATGTGTGGACAAGATAGAGGNCATTCCTATCAGAACCCTCTGGAATTCGTCAAGGTTACTAAGACATAAACTGTTCTAAAATAAGGAAGAAGAGGCTGAGAAACAGAATACCAAGATAAGATAATACAAGAACTAGATAAAAGACGGCCATGAAGCACTGGTCTGTAACCAATCATATTTCCTGACAGGTGGATACTGAATGTGTGGACAAGATAGAGGCAACAAGTGACATGTGATTGTGTGAACAGTAGTTGTAGAATGTATAAATATAGCTTAATGTAAACAATAAATGGCTTCTGCTTAATCACATTGGTTAGTTGTCCAGAAGTCCTGAGCAACCCTGCACACACCACTTGCCACTGTAGCAGTGGCCAGGGAGAAAGCTTTCAAGCAGTAAGACACACAGATGACTCCAGCTGACCTTAAGCACAGAACACAGATTTCAAAGCCTGCTGAGAGAACTGTTCACTCACAGGACAACAAGCAACAACCTAGTGAACTACCACTGACCAACCCAAAACTCATCTGACAAATATCAGTCACTGGTGGCAGGAAGAATGTGAACATGTGTAATGGTAAGGTGTTTTATTGGCTGCCTATAATATTACAATATTGAAAGATGCAGAGATGAACAGAATTTTGGCCTACAGTTAAAGAATATGTAGGCAGAGCTAGATTCTCCCCAGGATGACCTTTTATCCCAGCACACTAATCAGCAGTTCCCACAAGAAAGGGTGCACCACCTTGGTTAAGGGTGGCTGAAGTCTGCTCTTGTTTCTGTGGCAAGGCTTGGTGAGCCAGTGGCTGCATGCAGTCCATCATTATTAGATCAGCAACTGGGGGCCCAATCCCCACAAATCTGTGTAACCCTTTAGGATTGTTCACATTTGACATCCACAATATCTCATGTAAGCAAGTTGCAAAGCTTAAATATGCACTGAAACAGAAGTACTTCTTTTCCTTTCTTTTCTTCCTGCCCAATCTTGATTAGAGCATTGGGTACTTGGGGAGGAATCATTGTGCATTAATTGGATCAGGCAGTCTATGGGCAAAAGAGCTGCAGGCTTTCTTACCTGGTTATATCATAGACAAGCAAAGCACCTGCAGCCCCTCTGTAGTAACTCCTTGTTACAGACCTGAAATAGAATTACAAATATATATTTCTGTGGTGCTTTCACTGTTTAAAATATGGGTTAATATGACACAATCTGTATTATGAAACAGAATTCTTATTTATATATTTAGAACAAAACATATTTTTTAGACATTGTTATCAGCTGTGCAGCTGCAGCAGCAGACTAATTATAACCAGGATTTTGATGAAACACTTTGATTAAATATAGCTGTGCAAGGATTCTCAAAGTCCATTATGACCCCTGTGGTGCTGAAGGAATACAAATCATCAATAACATGTGACCAGATACAGAACTGATAGCTGGCCAACACACTGAAGAGACCTTGTTAATGAAGGCTACAAATCACAGCCCAGATTTATTTAGTCAGAAGTATATCCAAAGGACTTGTTTGATAGAAGACATTTACCTGGATTGCTGCCCATTACTCAGACTTCTACTGTCATATTCACCTCTGTTAACCAAGCCCTCTCCCAAAACAAAGAGACCTCAGACACACACTCCAACCCCCCAAAATATAAAAAATATATGGATGTCCTATTTGATGGTGAGTGTACCCAGGAATCCATTAGATTTTTATGAAGTTTGATCTATGCCTCAGATGTAGAACACTGTTAAAGTACGGCATTAAAAGCACACTGATTATCATAAGCTGACAAATTGATTGTTTTTTCTCTAAGAAATTTAAGATATCTCAGTCTTTCTAGAAATGTATTTACCCCAATGAATTTGACTGACTTTTTTCTTCTCTAATAAAACTGTATATAATTATATACTGTGCAATTGTTTTCATGCAGATTTTGAACAGCTTACAGCTTCCTGACATTTACTTATTCCAACCTACAGAAGGTCTCCTAAACACAGAGTTAAGTGTACACTCTTAGTTAAAAAACAATTATGAATTTGGCTGTTGAGCAAGATTTTGGTCATCCATTCCACTCACATACCTTAACAGAAAATACCCAATGAAAGAAAGGGCAGAAACTCAGATCCTGCAAGGCAGCATTGCTCTGCCAAAACTGATGGATCTGTGTCACTGTGTCCGGGTTGAAAGGTTAATACAAAAGCAGACAAACAACTCCACCGACCAAAACGCTTTGCCTACTTACAAGCAGAGACAAATAATATTCACCACTCACAGCAGCAATTATATTAATGCTTATTAAAATGGCTGAAAAGCCTACCTGAACCGCTCTTGTCCTGCTGTATCCCAGATCTGCAATTTCACGTATTTACCGCCAACATTTATGATCTTTGAACCAAATTCCACTCCTATAGTATGATTTGAGTCATCTTTGACTACAAAGAAAACAAAAAAAGGAAAATGAAACTTATTTGAAGAATATTTAGAGTAAATAGTTTTTACACAAAATGATTTAGGTATTGCCAAAACTCCTCAGTGTTCAAACTACAAACTTCCTGACCCATCAAATTCAGTGCTGCTCATAAGCTCACTGCCACCACACAGAAATGAATGTTCTTACAAGTTTTGACCGTTTAGTCAATCCAAACTTACTACTAGAGAGGCCTGCTTTAATAATTTCCAGTTCACTTTAATAAGTAGCAAGATACTTTTTGTACACTTTGTTCCAACTGTGTTTTCTAATACTTTGATGCCATTTAAAATTAAAATTCATGGGAATGCACACAGTCTTGACCATGAATATGCAAGAGCCACATTTAACACACAAAGTTAAGATACTTGCTCTATGTATGCTGTTGATATCACAGAATCTCAGCAATTTACAGCTGCCCTCACTAGAAGCAAGGGTTTGTTTCAAGTTCACTCAGAATCAAGCCATGTTCCTTAGTGCTCACACATCCTTATCCTTAAGTATTCCTCAAGAGATAAGGTGAATTACTCTTTGGTTGAGAAAGACAACAATCACTTTAGATTCACGAAGGTTTCTAAAAGCATATCATTTTTGCTTAATCTTGATGCCAAATGTACAATCCAACAACATTTTTCCTTTTATGTTATCTGCTCATCTCTGAATAATATTGACAACTGAATGTGTATCAGTATTTACCACAGACCACAGTCCTTAACAAAGAAAACAGAGTTACTATTTATTTTGAAAGATGCTACAGGCTTTCTAAATCTACTCAAGCAATTCCACTTTTCTTTCATTATTTTTTCTAAAAGATCCAAGTCTCTACTATGTATCTAGGGAATCTTGTAGCTGCAAATTATTTCTCTCACAGAAATAAGTCTGCATTTTCACCAACATCTTGTTATATTTATTTGAGAGTAACAACAATGCTCCATATGAGGCTTTAGATTAAAAACAAACAGTGAGCAATAAGAATTTACAGCATGGTTCTGAACATAATTCTTTACTAAATCCTCACCTACATAAATAAGAGAATTATGGGATTTTCCATACCAATAACAGGTACTCATGTAGGCAGAGCCTTTACCTGTGGTACAAGGCAGTGGAGAACTCTTACCGTCCTTCACATGTACTTACATTTCTTTTCAATAAATTGGTGTAGCAAACAGGATTTTCCAGTTCCAGCATTTCCTATCACCAAGAACTTAAACAGGAAATCTGAAGATTGAAAGAAAAAGAAAAAAAATTGCTGAATTTTAGTACGGACTCACATTTTTGTTAGAAGACCAAGCTCACAATCCAGCTATTTTCTTGCAGCTGTTATTTCAAAGAGAAGGGAATAGATGACAAAATAAGCAAAATAGCAATAAATCTGAAGAATTATCCAGTGCCTGCAATAGTGATGTTACACAGCAAGAATTAAGAATTCTTCTTTATGGAGAGGTAAGAAAGACAAGACAAAGCAGAAATAGCTGAATCTGAGTTCAGTTAAAATAGGCTGAACCACAGGTAAATGGTTGGCTTGTATTCCAGTAATGTGCTTAAAGAGTGTGTAAGCTATTAACTATAGTCAACACAAATATATAATTATATATCATTCCTCAAAATCCTCCAAATCTACAATTCCAGAGAGGGGTGGTTGATTTTTTTTTTTTGGGGGGGGGGGGGAGGGGGTGGTTGTGGTGCTGGGTTTTTTGTTTGTTTGTTTTGTTTTGTTTTAATTTACATTAATTTGAACTTTTCTATTAATAGTTTAATATTCATACTTTGCTTTTAATCCTCATACAGCTGTGACAACCACAGTATTTCTCTGCAAAATTTAGAGGGAAGAAATCATTTTTATTCTAGGATGCCTAGTTTGACATTTCCTCCACATGTTACATTAATACACGTGTATTTCTCTTACCTATTTATGAGCCATTTATATCCATGTTCATTGGTAATACACATTTTCAAGATTTATGGCCCATTTCTATTGTTTCAACAGTTACATAAAATGCTTTAATGCTACCACCACAAATCTGCTTTCAGTTTTGCTAAAGACTGAAGAAAGCTTCCCTGTCTTACTGCTCTCAAAAATGATAAACTGATTAGAAAGCTTACAACTGCTTCCCCTAATACATTACCACCAAGGGAACCTTTACAGCTCATGCAAGATTCCCTACCTATTTTTCTACCAGCAGCAGATTTTTTACTCTTTATTGCACAGTTTCTCTAAGAAACAGAGTAGGTCTCCAGAAGACATCTGTAAGCATGCAAAGGAAATGATGAAGTTTGCAATAAAAACATTAATTTTGTTAAGAGTGTTCAAAGCTGTCAAATGGGCTATGTGGGTATTTGCCCAGGGAATAAAAACAATAAAAAGAAAACTAAATTATGCTAAGTAAGTCAAAAAACTGAAAAAATCCTCTACCAGAACCTCATCTGAGTACTTAGTTTCAAAAATCTAATTTAAGACCACACAAATCTATGTGTTCATTCCACATCATGAAGGAGTTACTTGTTATGGTACACCATAAACACTCCCTAGCCATGGCAAAAGGAACAAGCAAGTTTCTCAAATGCTAAGAAGATTCCCACTGTTAAAAAGACAGGGCTATGAGTCCTGGGAATGTCTACCATTCTTCATCTTCACCTGTCTTCTGGATTTTATTCATATTTAAAATGAGGTAATGTTTTACTAAGGGTTTCTGCTTTTTTACATTTTGCCCTGCTTGTTTTGAGTGCTGTAACAGGTTCAGAATAGACACTGAATTCTACCCTTCTCAGAAGATGGCTGTTTCTTGCTAACAAATATGACCATTTACATGCTCAAGATTTTATGTTCCAAAATCCTCTCATTTGTCACGCCCCCACCCAGCTGCTCATGCTTTCTGGTTTAAAAAAAAATAATAGTTACAAAAAGGATTTTCCTTCAGGTTGTGAAAATTTTGTGTAAACTCCTCTAAAGAGGGGCCCTTCACGTCATCTCAGCAGCAAAACATGCAGAAGCCGAGAACCCTTCGCTCTATCAAGTCTTCACTGTTAGTATGAAATGTAGGTATCATAAATAGCCCAAAGCATTAGGTTAAGAAAAAAATTCATCTCAAAGAAAGCCAAGTTTCAATTGTTATGGATCAAATATCACTGGTTAGCTGCCTTTTACACCATTTTGTGTATTTAAACTACTCTACCTTTTACACCATTTTGTGTATTTAAACTACTCTGCGTGTGTGTGTGTGTATAATCTCACTGTTTTTATTGCTTTCACCGTACCTCAAATGCAAGATATTCTGAGGCACAGATACAACTAAAATAATCTGTTTCTGATTCTGAAGTTTTTCCAAATACAAATTTGAAATCCAACTAAAACTGGTTCTACTTTGTATCTGGTGAATGCTGTTTGTCAGATTTTCTCCTTATTTACAATTATAAAATTCAAGTTTCACAATTCAATTACTTTCCTGTTTCTTCCCCACGGAAGACTCCTGTTACTGCCAGTAGCACAACAGCTACCGCAAACCTAAACCAGGGAAAGGCTAAAACCAAAACTCCATTTCCCCACTAATCTGCACTGTAACTGCACGCACTGGTTGTCAAATGTGGCTCACGAAGGCGTATCTGTGCAAGCCACAAACCCACAGTGAGCAGCCAATTTAACACTGCTCCCCTCTGCACACACAGGCTGCAGGCCACTCAGGCCCTGGGACAACAATGTCACTGCCAGGGACTGGTCTGGACAGCACTTTATTTTTCCCTGAGGTGTTTCAAATTGAAGTGCTTTATATTTTGCTCTGAAAGCAACAGTGCTATTTGGGGATTTTATATTCACGTCTTTAAATTGATAATATATTTTAGCAGTGCTTCATAATAGACTCCTAATTCCTATCAAGATTCTATCGTGCCAGACAAATTTAAAAGGGAATCTGTCCTACGAATAAATCACTTGGATGCCAGTTCAATGCCTGCTTACTTAGTAGAGAAAAATAAATTTCCATCTGACAAAATAGCAAATGAGCTTTTTAAGATGAAACTTGAAACTAGTTACAATTCACTTTTTCCACTGTATGAAAGTAAGAGAAATGTGTTTTATTCCACCAAACTAAGAGAAATGTGTTTTAGTCCACATAAAATGAAAATGTTAGTCTTCTAATAAAAAAATTTATAATCTTTCTGCAAAGGTAGCATTGTTTCCAAACACATGTAGACTTAAAGACACTGTTACATTCAAAAATATAACCATGCTTCTATCATTTTAAACTCCAATTTTATGTAAATTATTTGAACTACCAAAAAGCTTTTAGACTTATGTTATCAGTTTATCCAAGAGCACTGGATAACATGGTTCAGGAACTATGGAATACTCTGCACATTTAACCAACTGCAAGGAAGGACAAGAAAAAGGTTTTGCCACAACCAATTGTTAAAAATACCAGGATTTAACAAACTTTTAAGTTCACAGCACAGCATATTAACAAATAAGGTATTACCAGGTAAGAACAGGGAGAACATTTCTCATCTTGTTATTCTGCAACTTCTTTCCTATAATGTCATTCTGTATGACAACTGATACCACAACAACTACATTTTTATTACTTATTTTAGCACATGATTTAGGACATGAAATGTTTTCTCTTTAAGCTGTATACATGTATGTAAAATTTACACACACAGTCTGGAAGCACAGAAATCAAATGGGACTGGGCAGACAGCTTGTTTAAGACCATCATTGTGGACTCAAACTTGAATGTGGATTCATTCTTAGCAACTTCAGCAAATGCAACTCACATTCCAGTGTTTGCACTACTGCTTAATTGCTCTAGTTTTTCTTTTTGGTGTCCTCTTCCCAGAGGAGTTCACTTCATTTCATTGCTTTTTTTAAATCTCCTTTTTTTTTTTTTTTTTTTCCAATTGACAAAGCAGCTCAGGGCTCCAGCATTCCAGTCAGCTGCCAACACTGTCACCCTAGAGAAACTTTTCTTTTGAATTCTGTTGTTCCTTCTTCATAGAAAAGCTGAAAACATCATTCAGATTGCTGCCATGCTGGCTACTGAAAAGGTCTAGAAAAGTTAAAGCACTTCGCCTTTAAATAAGATCGTCTTTACACAGAAGGGATTTAGGATCAACACTGAACTCTGTGCTAAAGGGAAGGAAGGTTACAAAATGTGCACCACAGAAATCATAAGGAGATGAAATGCAGCACAGCACGGCTGTTTAAGGAAATAAGGCATTATAAAGAATCAGCTTACTCCCCTCTGAGAGCTACATGCATCACCGGATCCCAAACTGGGTAGGGGGTGAAGGAAATAAAACTTATTTTCTAGCACAGGCAAAAAGGAATGAAACTGTGGCTTCACCCTAAAGATGCACCAGCAGCACAAGCTGTTAAACTACATAAATTACATCAAGTCTTTTGTGTTTGCTTTTTTTTTCTTTTGGGGGTGGTGGTTCAGTGTGAGCTGAGGGGAAAGGAGAAGAGAGACAATTGTGGGCTTTGACTCAAGCACCAGCAAAAACAGATGGTTGATGTGGCAACCACCCCCAGACATGCAACCTCCTCCTTTGACTGCAGTCTGCTCCAGCAGAAGAAACAGTCAAGCAGCTTCTGAGATGCTGTAGCTTAGTCTTTAAAATTCAATGAGAATTGAATTGTTTCCTTTACACTGCTAATACAGTAGGGTAGGGGGGGAGACCAAATTATCCCCATTCTCCGTTTGAAATCCTCCCAACTCCTTGCTATAGAGTGGGATTTATATTCACTAATGCTGACCCTTTGGAAACGCTCTCATTCATAGCACAGGGCAGGAGGAAAGAGTGCTCTGAAGCATTCCCACTGGCACATGCTGCCTCTAAATGAAAGGAGGAGCTATTCCCACTGCTTACTCCTTTCTCTAGCAGGATGCTAACAAGATAAACAGGTACAACAGATCAACCTGGCTCTGTTCCAATCTGCAAAAAGAATGCTTCAAAGAGGGAAGGTCTGGTTCCTTACAAGTGAAAGAGCTATGCACTCTAAGAAATAAAATCAGATTTGAAACAAACTGAAGACCAGGGTGATAAATGCAAATACCATCAGGTAAATGGCAGGGGATGGGATGGTGAGATAAGGATGAATCAAATTGTCTAGACCAAAAAGAATTATTTTCAAATAGAAAGGAAAGACTATACATTCTCTGCCAATGACAGGAATTGGTAAACTTATGTGACCAGATTGTGATTTGTAGATGCTGGTAGAAAAAAAACACAAGGAACTAAGGAGTGAAGAGATTTGACTTGAACCTTACACATTGCATTTATCCAATGCTTGCACAACTTCTATAATTTAAAATCCAAAAGTTGCTTTGCATTTATTTATTAAGGATAAGTGACTTTCTGTCAGGCTGTATTTACCACAAAAACATGCATATTTTGCACTGGAAAGCAAGCTAAAACATGCATGTGTTGTTATATGGCAATTATCTACAGAAAGGCCATTACAGCTTACAAAACTCGAGTTAAAAGAGTTTTCCTATGAATAAGAGATCTGTTTCCAATGTTAAATGTCAAACTTCTAAAAGAATGACCCTTTTCTCCCAAAAGCAGCAGGAAAATGTTCTTTCTAAACCCAGTCTCAAAATTAATGGAGTTATCTTGTATTTGTGTTTGGTTTGGTTTTGGCACTTTGTATGGGAAATAAATTGAACACATAAGAATTGAATAGATATTGAATTGAACACATAAATAATTGAACAGACAAGAAAGCTAAGAACAGAAGATACATAACTGATGTAATAGACCTGCAGGACTGAAAATATGAATTGTAAGCAAAATTTAGTGTCAAGACTGAGAAGCTGCAGAACTTTGTTTGAAAAGAGGGAAGAGACAAGAATCTCAATAATGGACAGAATGAGTTGTGAAAAGTGAGTGAACACAAAATCTTCAAAGATGACAGAATCTGACACAGATGAAGAAACTAAGGAGGAAAAAAACCCAGGAGACATGCAATTAACAGTGGTGGACAGAGGAAAGGCTCTTTATTCCCTATGGCTTGAGAAAAAATATTGAAAAAAAATACCCCCCTTTCAACAGAAAGAGAAGTTGAAACCTCACAGCAAAACTAAAGTCATATAAAAGTCAGATGGCAAAACAACTTTGGGAAGAAAAACACCAACCCAAGCACCAACCAGTTTCCTGAGCCCATCTGTATAGGATAAAAAGCCTGAGGTCACATAATTAGAATGGGTCATAATTCAGGCGACAAGAAAAATCTAATTCATGATGAAGCATTTACAAACTATATGGATTCCATGAGGGGGATCCGGTGATCCCAAGTCTCAGTGACCAGGGGGAAAGTGACCTAATACTTCTCCCATCCTCCACAGTCATTTTAACAGCTGGTCAGCAACAAACCACCCTTTGTTAGGACAGTGAGCACATTAAATCCAGAGAGTTCATCAAGCACAGAAGATCCATACTTTAATCACATGGCTAACTTTGATCTGTCAGTGGGGTGCTACATGTGTGGACAGGACACTGCAAAATTAGTTACTGACTACTATTATGGTCAGAGATTGTAGAGACATTAGTTACATTTTATGCTATAACAGCTTTTATTCTTCTGTGTTCTCTAGAACTTGACACTCCCAAGCATTCTAGCTCTGAATTTTTTGTAGCCTGTGTGTGCACAGAACAAACACGGAAACTCCAAAAGATAATATATCAAACATGAATTAAACAAATAACAGGAACAACCTACAACTACAAAGCTTCCATTTCAAGGACTTGTTTTCTAGGATACCAAAATAATCAGAAACTATCCACAGCTCCAGTGGGCTTACTACCCATATTCTGCATCACTGGAACAAGGCAAAAATGTTTAATTGTTCTAGTTTAAGATACCAATCATCTATTTGGCTTACCTAGTGTTACAGCATCAAAGGAGGAGCACCACTGAAATACTGTCACCTCTGGTTTTCTAACTCTTCTGCTCAGAGACCACCATAAGCACAGCCAAAGTGATCTCAGTTCTAGATCACAAGAGTACAGAGCATTAAGAACTTGTTTAAACTCAGATCTAGATGGACAAAGCACACCCCTCTGGTTTCTACGTGTAAGTTTTACATGTTTCTAGAACAGATGGACAAAAGAAGCAGGGTTTGAGTATCCTAATGTTGGCACTTCAAGGGCTGCCCCACACTCGTGCCTCATTTTGCCCCTTGGTTCTGTGCATTTGCTGTACACTGAAGCACTGACCCGTAGGATAGAAGATCAAGCACTGATGACTACAGTATTGAAAATAAAATGACTTACACAGTGGAAACAACCAGGTCACTTGGCTTACCCTTGACAGACATCCCAGCCTCCAAAACGGTTTCCAGAGTTGTGTCCAATTTTGCTTTGATTATTCAAATGTTCTGTATTCAATTCTGATCCTACTCTCATGGACTATGATTATGAACCTATTACATGGCTTTAGAATATGTTTATATGTACAACATCATCTTTATACTGGAAAATATTACAGAACTGTATGGTATGGAAAGGGTAGAAAAGAAATCAATTCAAAGCAGAGTTTCAAGTAAAAACATAAAGAAAAGAAATTAATACTATTCAGTTGTTTCCCATCTCCTCCACCTAGCCAGCAATACCAGCTCTGCTTGCCTCTTCGACTCCTCACTTCTCTTTGATGCTTCCTAGCGACGCACTGGACACACCCTGCCTGCACTCCGAATTACTCCATCGGATGTTTCCCTACCCCAGCAGCAGTCAGACACCCATGTCAACACAGTGGCATACGAACATACCCACTGATCTTCTTCCTCCCGACGCACTCTCACAGTCAACTCTTTTTACGTCTGCTCGTCTAAGACAACAGGACCGAAACCTTAACTTGACCCGCAGAAGCACCCGCCATCTCCCAGTGAAGGAGCGGGCAGCTTCTCCCAGCGGACACGCACTGCAAGTTTCCCTCTGGACTCCCCGGACCACAACGAGCAGCGCCCAAGCCGGTCCCTGCTCACCCTGAAGGATCACTCGGAGAGCTCCTTCCGGGCAGCCACGGGCGGGGCAGCCGCTGGAGGCTCAGGGCAGCGGCGGACAGAGGGACCCGCCCCAGCCCGGTGAGCCCTCACGTCACAGCGGCTCCTTCCCCGCTCCTCAGGGGGCACTGCCCGGCCCCGGGCCCGCTCCCCCGCTGGGGAGGAGGGAGCGGGGGATCCCCTCACCCCGCCCCCATATCCTACCGTAGGTCTCGGACATGGCACTCTGCGACATCCCGGGAGGGCTGACCCCCGCCGCCGCTGCTCGCTGCCTGCCCCGCCCGGGGTCGGCGCTGACGGCGGACGGAACCGAACAGGCCCCGCCGCCCGCG
>VWYP01026303.1:67341-77980 GCA_013400435.1 Pycnonotus jocosus
CAGGGCCCCGCGCTTGCCCCGCCTCTCCGCGCAGGCGCAGCCACTGGGGGCAGCGGCCACGCCCCCTGAGGCCACGCCCCCAAAACAAGGCGCACGTGCCCGGGATGCTCCCGCCCCGCTTCCCTCACAGGGAAGGCAGCGCCTGGAGCGCTCTCCAGGAGCGGGGTTGGTGGCCCCGACGCGGGCTCGTTACCCTGGGCATGGGGGTGCTGGCCCCAACGCGGGCTCGTTACCGGAGCGCAGCGCCAGTTCACACACACCGAGGCGCTATTCCCGCCATTCTCCGCATTTTGTTCCAGTTCGGACCAAGCAGGTGACCCGCAAAAGGCCGGCTCCTCGGTCACCAAACGTTTTGCTGTTTATACCTTTTAACAAACAAAGGCGCCAGCGTTCCTTGGTTACAGATTACATAACTTTTAATTATCACTCAAACCCCTATTTGCTTGTCATTCCTCTCCTTTCTCAAGGTGATTATTCTGCAGGCTCAGTTCTGCTCTGCTGCCGAGTCTGGGGTATGTTTTGAGTAAGTGATCAATGAGTCGGTGGTCGCGATCTCCCATTGCCGGAATGACCTTTCCTCCAGGCACTGCTCAGTCCTCCTGACTTCACTCCTGGCGGCTGTCATCTAGACAGCCCATTCCTCCTAGGATTGTCTTCCCTTTTCCTTATAACAAAGGATTAGCCGACCGTACAACGTCCACAGTGCAATTGCTTAATCACAACTGTGCAGCCATAGCTACTGATAACAACAAAACAACTTGCAAAGTTTGGTTCGAATCTTCAGGGGCTCGATACCAACAGCACCTGGCCTGTATTATTCTTTACTGGATGTCTTAACTCCCCTGCCAGCTCTGGTTAGTCTGACAGCAAAGGGCACTACAGCTCCCACCACAACAGCCTTTCCATCTATGCCATTCCTAAATGATACTTCCTGTGTATCCTTCAGGTTCTCCTTTCTTCCAGTCCTTAAAAAAATTCCTCTTCTGTTATTTCCTCTTCTCTTGTTTCTGGCTTTCTTTTTTTATCTCATTGCTCACAGCTTCATATCCTTTCCACTTCTCCTTCATCTCCCAAGCTGTAGGAAAACTGCCTCTGCCTGTCCCAGCCACCTCCTTGCCGAGTCCTTAGCTGGTCAGAGGTCAGCTTTGAAGTTCCCGTCTCTAATCAGTGGAACAACATACGCTGAGCCAGCACCAAAAACCCCTCAGAGAATCTGCTGATTGTTCTTGTTATTGTGGGTACACAGAGACAAAGAAACTTGCCACAGTTTTCAAAGAACCAACTCCTTCGTGAGTTCATAGTATTAACAGTAATTGGAGGTTGCATAAACAGGTCCTCAAAGTTAGCACAGCCCTGATGCACAGAGGATATTGAGGCCTAAAATGTCACATGTGAACGTTTCTCTGGGGCATCTGCTCTCCAAAATGCTGTGGAAATCTGAAGAGACTTCACATGAGCTGCATGGATCCCAGCATATCACAGATGTGATCTTTGTGTCTGAAAGCTGTTCCCCAAAATCATACATTCTGAGGCTCAGGCTAGGCTTTAAAGAAGTTTGGTCTAACAACACCAAATCCCCGATAGATGTTGGTTATTTTTGCTCAACTCCCCCTGTCCCCACCCCCAGAAAACAAACCAAATAAATCAAAAAAAACCTGCCACCAAACCCAAAAAACAAACTGAATGTCTTAACAAAAAAAAACAAAAAACAAACCAACAAACAAACCAAAACAAAAAAATCCCCAAAGATACTGAAGTAAACAGAATTTACTAGATTACTAAAAATATGTCATGTTGTGTGCATGTTATATGTGAGAACAAGGAGATTTAGACCCTTTGCACTGAATAAACCTTAGGTTAAGGGGTAAATTAGTCTTGTTTTTTTATTCTGTGTATCTTGCAAGGTGACTTTGTTTTATGGAGTTTCTATTTGATAAATGTGTGTCATTGTGTTAATACCACATTCCTTTGCTCCCAATCACTCCTGATAAGTTTAGATGCACCTACCAATAAAGCACATTAAAATTGTAAAGGTTTCCATAAAAGTTATTAGTTTAATACTGAAAAGGAAGGTGGAGGTTGGAAGAATGTTAAAGATAGGAGAATGTGAGAGATGAATAGGATTTGATATTTTAGAAATTTTGCCTTGAAGAATAAATTAGAACAAATAGTAAAATTCAGAAATAATAAAGACATCACTGGGGTAGAAAATATGCTGATATCTCAGTAATCTGAGAATGTTGGGCCTATATGTTAATAAAATCATTCCTTTTGAGCAATAAAGAGTAAGTAGCTATAATTGGCCTTGTCAGTACACTATCTAAAGTACAAAGGTGAAAAAACCCCCAAAGCCATATGTTTAATTCACTTGATTTATGATTTCTGTTGATCACAGCTGCTAGAAACTTTTGGCTTATGTAAAAAGAGAAGATGTATTATGTCATATTGGATCTGCTTATCACTCATTTCCTCATATTACTTTCGCTACAGTTATTGTGCCTCTAACTGGTTGTGGTTGTAAAATTGCTGCTCAGGAGGTAATGTTAAGGTTACTCTAAAAGTTCTAATCTCGTTTTTTACTAGCTTTTACTGACCAAGGTACCATAATATGAATGGAAGAGGAGACAGACTCAGGGTATTCTGTGAAATCTCTGCCAAGATAAAATAACAAGACTCAGGACTTTGCAGATTTGGACACAGCTTTTGATGAATGATCTAGCACTGCAAAGGGCCAGATCCTTTTGTTTTCTTTTGCCTTTCCTTTTTAATGTAAGGGAACAAAGTTTGTGACTGAAGCTGGACTGTGTTTTTGCCTCACCGTCACCGTAGGCTGCTGTCTGGGACTGGAGCGCAGCTGCAGGTGGGATGGGCTTTTCCTTGAGGGAGTGGTGGGGATGCCTCGCTCTGGTCTGAAGGTGGCACTACAAGGCTGTGTGTGGAAGGCACTGCAGCGGCTGGAAGCTGCTGTTCTCTCTGTTAGCTGTGGCTGTGTGGTACAGCTCAGGTGAGATGGGGAACGATGTATTCTGCTGCTCTTCCCTGTTCCTTGCATATGTGGAAGCCGCTGGTATCAGCTTGATCTGAAGCAGCAATGAATGTGACTCCAGCAACCCAAATGACATCTGAAGACAAGTCACTGATACTCTGAGGAGTCTCTGGGATTGCCGTGACCTCCTTGTATGCAGTGCCCTTGCCCAGCTGACTTCATCTGAGAACAACTGGGATCATCTGAACATTGTCATCTTCAGCTTCCACAGGAACTGCCCTCAATCTGTGAACACGTTTGTCAATGTGAGCATGTGCAGCTCACACCTAAGAACTACTAGCATGGAAACCAGCAGTAGGCAGACATTGTATCACTGTCTTTCAAGTAATATCCATATGTTTTAAATAACAAAACATGTAGCAGTCCTTCTCGTTAGATTAGGACCTTGCTTTTAGAAGGACCTCAACCCACTTTGCATGGTGTGCAGGTAGTCTGAATTCCTGATCCTCAGGGATCCAAGGAGAATCTGAGGATCCTCAAGGGACCAAGCACCTGAGAGGTGTAAACTGGTTCAGTCCCACTTTCCACAGCAGTGCTGAGGACATGGCACCACACCAGGGAGAGGATTGCCTCCCGTTGTACCAAGGATGTCACCTGCTCATGGCCATCCCAAGGAAGAGCAAGGGAACAATCAAACCAGTCTGATACCAGGGAATCACACTGATGGAGTTACCAGGGCAGTCTTTAAAGACTTATATGTACTCTGTGCTACACCACTAAAAATATCACAGCCCAAGAAATATGATATATAATTGTAGTTATGTATGGAAATTTATGGGTTGGATGCTTCTAAAATCATGCGCTCATCCCTCCACTGAGAGGGCAGAGTGATGAGAGCTGATGAAGAAGACTGCAAAGGTACATTGGTGCTGTAATTGAACTCCTTTATCTTGCCCCATGGTGAACTTTTCCAAGAATAAATATGAAGACCACAAGCTATGCTCCTAGAAGCTGGTGACAGCTATAGAATGCCATGCTGTGTGCTAAACATCTGCTTTATTCTTTCACCATGCTCTCTTCACCAGTAGGTGTAGGTAGTCAGAGCCACACTGCACAACCTGATATTGTGAAAAATTACCACAAGGTGGAATAAGCTCATTTTAGGATACCTTTATGCTAGAGCATAGATATACAAATTTACCCTTTGTTGGAATGAATACTATGCCTTTTTTGGTGCAGAACCCTGCTTTAGGGTTGAGGGTTGTGTCTAGGGAGGCATTTTTACCAACAAAAAGCTATATAGATATGCTATATTTAAAAAAGAGATGCACAGAATAGAAAAAAAAAATTAAAGCAAATCAAACTATAGGCCACAGGTTTCAAGAACAGTTAGTGATTTAATTTTTCAGGAATAATGTAAATAGAGTGAAGAGGCCTAAATACTTATTTCAGCATGTCAAGGGATGCACAGGAAAATGAAAACAACAGAAATTTGGGACTTGTTATTAGTGTACATAAGTCATTGCCAGTGTCTAGAATACAAGCAGATTGGTTTGACACCCATGTTTTACAAGGTTAGCCTCATGGTGTCACCAATTAACTTCTCTGTTGGTGAAATGATGATAATGGGATATAATTGGCTGCATATGTTCACTTTTAGCAATAGGAAATGGCTGAGGGGTCTGATATTTTTAATACCATACACTTGAACTAAAAGATTTGTTAGCAGATTTCTCAGGGACATGAGGTCATGTTCATGTTCTCCCTTTCATGCTCAAATGAGTTGTCCCTGTTCAGAACTCATATATAAGGAAAAGGTCTCTAATTTGGGTCCTGTTTCTCATATGAATATCCTTGAAGACACAATACAGCAGTCTGGATTAAATTCTGACTCTTTGGTTTCATGGGATTCCTGCTGCACCAGGAAGCAGTCAGTGCTTTCTGGGCATGGTCTGTGTCAGTGCAGAATGGGAGGCATCTCTGGGGAGGTCTTCAGCCCATGGATCACCATTGTCTGTCTGAGGACAGAGTGGATCACTTTCTCTCCACTGGCTCTTTTTTAAGTGGGAGATCAATGCAAGCTTTGAAAAACTAACACAGATACCTAAAAGTAGGAACTAACAAACTCTGCCCCAGGGGGTTTGATTTCATCTTCCTTTCTCCAGGCCTTGCTTGTGCTGATGTAGAAAAATCCAGTGATGGGACACCAGACTGGTGGGGAAAACCCATGGAATTCCCAGAGCCTGTGCCCTTTGTCCGCTGCCTTTCTGCCTCCCCAGTGGCCCATTGCTCTCAGCATGCTCTCAGCATCTTCTGCTTGCACCTGGTTTTGGAAGCAGCCCCAGGATGTGTGTTCATTCATCTGATGTTACATTATTTTGCAGCTTTTAGGCTTGCTACTGGCAGTTCATCATTCCATTGGAATTAAAATGGGCAACCTTTTGTTCAGGTTTGGTGAGTAGAGCCAAATTTCAATATGCTTATCTTTCTCTCTAAACTGTTACATTCCATGATACATGCAGCCTGTAGTGGCATCCTTGCCTGTGAAGGCTGTTTTCATTAAACGATCTAAACAGACTGTGAAACTCTTGGGATAAGTTTGTTTTGTTTTGTGCACAGATGTGATTCGAGGGAGACCTGGTGGGACACAGGCTGGCAGTGCTAAGCTGTGCTCCGTGGAGAGAACTCTCTGACCAGCAAAAGAGTTTTCTGGTCACAAGTTTCTGTGCCTTTCAGCCTCAGTGTTGCTAAAATAAGTTGCAACTGCATGTAATGCTTTCATGATGCTGCTCTCCCTCCTGCAGGTAGTGATATGCAGCCACAAAAGCAGCCATGCACCCTGGGACAGGCCAGCTTCCATGTAAAGAGGCCAAAGAATGTCACACTGCACATCTGGATGTAAGGAGACCTCAGCAGCTGGAAGAGGGCTGGGAGAAGAGAAGGCAGTCATGTGTGAGGGGCTGTCCCTATAGCTAAAATCTTGCTGTGGCTTTTCCTGGGCCTGGAGATGTGATCTGTGCCAAGATGGTTTGAGAAGACTAAGTCTGCAGTGCAGTGTTATGGCTTTCATTGCTAAATATGTGATAAATTTCTCCAAAGCCACAGAATATTTCTGTTCTAGGAGCTGCAAGAGCAGAATTTTCCAAATTGCTATTATATACTTACAAAGCATTCCACAAAAGAAAATCTCTTAGTAACTGATACATTTTACTGGATCAGACTTTGGGTTATTTCTTTTTTAGGCACACATAAAATTCAGAATACCTGAAAGTCTAAGGTCGATTTTTATACCCAATGATTTTTTTCATAAAATAAATGTATTCACCTTTCATTTTCTATGTCAGAGGTAATTGAGCTGCTCCATGCACATGAGGTGTGCAAACTCCCTTGTGCTACAAAAAGGACCACCAGACATATTCACGAGCATCTTAAGGAAGAATTTGTGCCTAAATATAATGGTATCTGTGTAAGACATGAGCCTCAGTTCCAAAAATACAATTCTGTCTCTGGTAATGCATGTCATTTTTCATGACTGTGTTTCTGCCTGGTTCACATTCATTTGTAGATAACCTTGTAGCTAGTTTTGCCTTGTAGCTATTCTTTTCCATAGCTTTTTTAATGAAAAGAAACATTTGAAAATACTTGTGGCTTATGAAGAAACTTCCTTGATTTCTTCTTTTTGTAAAACAGAAATTCTGACATGTTGATTGAAATGAATGGGCATGGATTTCCACCAGCCTATGGTGCTAGTGGGTGAATATTGCTATTGATGGCTTATATAAAATGTGTTTCATGATCTTATCTAGCTTCCAGGTTGTCACTGTCACAAAAAACCCACACAGATCTGTTATCACCAGTCAGAGGAGAGTTTGAAGACAAATGAGACAGATGTTTTTCAGCAGATGTTACAGAATTTGTAAGTCTGTCTTGAGACTTGACCCTCACTGTGTTTCTCTTTCAAAGTCAGCTCAATGTTTTTGTTCCCTGTAGTCTTTCAAGTGCTTTTTATCTATAGCAATGCCTACAAATGGGTACATCAGAGGCACCAGCTCTTCACAAATTACTCTTGCTGTTACAAGTGCCCCAGAAGGGCTGTACTAGTTTTTGCTGGGGTAGAGTTAATTTTCTTCACAGTGACTGGTATGGGGCTGTGTTTTGGATTTGTGTTGAACACAGGGTTGATAATATCGAGATGTTTCTTGTTATTGCTGAGCAGGGCTTACACGGAGCCAACTTTTCTACTTTTCCTACTGGGATGCTGGTGAGGGAGTTGGGGGGTGCTTGAGAGGAAACACGTTCAGGGCAGGTGGCTCCAAATGGCCAAAGTGATATTCCAGACCATATGACATCCTGCTTAGCATATAAAGTGGGGAGAAGAAGAGGAAGGTGGAGGGATGTTTGGATTGATGACATTTGCCTTCCCACATAACCATTATGTGTGATGGGGCCCCACTCTCCTGGGGATGGCTGAACACCTGCCTGCCTGTGAGAAGCAGGGGATTAATTCCTTCTTTTGTTTTGCTTCTGTGCTTTTGTGCTTTTTGCTTTCCCTATTAAACTGTCTTCATCTCAACCCATGAGTTTCCTGGCTTTCACCCTTCCTGTTCTCTCCCCAGTCTCACTGGCTGGGGACTGAATGGGTGTCTGTGTGGCACTTAGTGGTTGGCTGGGACTAAACTATGACAAGAGCAAATACCTTTCTCAGCTATGAGGGCAGGTATATTCTGCAGTCCCTCCTCCTGCTTAAAATCATGTGTTTAAGCCTGATTCTTTTGTATTAATGTGCTTTTGGATCACTCTGCAAATCTAATTATCCTGGAAGCAGGTACAGGTGGAAGACTCAGAGTCCAGAATTGTGCTTGTAGCTTTTCTGCAGCTGTACACTGTATGGGGATGGTGGTTTCATTCAGTGATGGGCAAAGACATTCAGAGCAGATTCCCATTAAAGCATCCCAAACCAGATACCTGCCTACATCTACTTGGATACCTGCACGTGTGCCCATCTGTCAGGATGGCAGTGAGCCCAGAACAGTTGGATCATCTTTGTAGGCACTGCTGCTGTGCCAGACACAGTGTTTGGTACCTGACCTCTGTAACGAGGCAAGTGACTCCCCAAACAGCTACCACACACCAACCTGAACAATCTCTTTTCACTTCTGAGCACACTTTCCCTGACTTCCCCTGCAGTGAGGACTGATGGGCCATTTGCCAGATACATGGATTGCCTTGCAGTAGGCAGTTGGAAAACTCTCACACACCTTCTTCTTTTAAGGGACAGGTAGCATTTGCCAGTGAAGGTCTTGGGCCTTTCCAAGGAAGGTCATGCCACAGTCAGTCCATAGCAATAGGAAAACAATGATTTTAAAAAACAAAAAGAGAAAATCATGCTGAGTTCAAAGCACAAATGGAACTTTTTGATTGCTGTGTGGATGAATCATTGCCTGAGAATATAGATGTTCTTGTCCATAAGCAAAAAAACAGGAAAGGTTTTCTGTGCTGGAAAGTAAAGCAAAAAAGAAATGGAATGGAACAAAGTCTTAGTCACACCTGAAAATACCAATTGCAATTGACTGTCTACAGGAGCACCATCATCCTTTAAAGCTATACAAATATGTATTTGCAGGCTTCTGTCTATTAAGCCATGAAAACTCTGTGTGTTCATTTCAACAGTGTCTAGATGGACAAAGTCAATTAAAAGAATTCAATGTAACAGAAGCAAGGTAGGTCATCTTCTTCTGGGACACCAAAGAGGATAATTTTCTGACATCACTTTGCTGATGAGGGGATGCCCGTGCTGTACATATCACTGACTTTGCATAACGTTTTGGCTCAGGATTAAATTTTACTGCTGCTGAGATTTACACTCCCTCTTGGAGTTCCAGAAATCAGATTTAGGTCTGCATAAGGTCCTTAAATATAAAGCTAATGTAAACAGTGTAGGACTTAATGGAAATCCTATAAATGTATAAATCCAGTGGATTTATTTTCTGAAGGCAGTAAAGAGGGTTAGTTGTGCAAAAGCTACAATTGATCCAGCATACCTGACTCTATATTTTGTAATGTCTTTTACAGCAGTGTTTAAGCACCTTGTACATCAAGGAGATTCACACAGATTAAGACAGAAGACTGATTTCAATCCCTCCTTTGCAGACCAATGCAAAGTTGTTTTGGATGATCTCCTAGGTGGTTTCTGCTGCATATATACAAGAAGATAGTCTGCATGATGGGATAAGGGTACATAGTACAAGCCTGCTCATGTTTCTCATGGGGAAAAACTCCACAGCTGGGATGCTTTATACTGTGTTTTTCTTTCATCTTCTGCATCTTGTACATGATTGGGTACCTTTCCTCTGCAGAAGGACTCAGAATATATTCGTTAGTAGTAGTTAGTAGTTAGCAGTAGTGTCACTCCATCTGGTATTGTAAAAGGAGATTTTGGGAGATTGGCCTATAGCCTGTCAGAGCTAAAATTATATTGAAGGGCTTCTAACAAGATTTAAGTTCTTAGTCTGGACTTCCAGTTGTGATCTAATGGGATAACTCAAATCATGCTCATGGTCCCTAGTGATAGGAAAAGGTCCTGCATCTGAATAAACAATTTATTGATACTTTAAAAATTCCAGACATAAATCAGGAAAAAGTCCAGAGCCAGGATATTGAAGCTTTCTCTGTTGGAGACCTTGGCAAAAATTTCTCTGGATCATCCTCAGATTAAAACCCCATCCAATTAACACATCTTACCTTTTCCAGCTTCATTTCTGATTCATCATTGAAAAATTGAAAATTGAAAACCTCGAGGATTCATTAAAATGTAAATATAGAGTTTTTTATGTCTTTATTCCTATCAGCAAAGTGGTTGTTTGCCCGGGCTACTCTGACACAGTCAGGCAGTGCTGAGCAGTTCAGAAGTGTCATTGTTAGGAGGGCTTAAAAGACCTCTGCTCCTAAATATGCTGTTTAGGCCGTGCTTTCTTGATTTTACATTGCACCTTTCAAGTTAACGTCAGTCAAGGTGATTAATGTCTTGTCACTCTACAAATGGTTTCCACAAAATATAAATCATGACCATATTTTCATATTAGCTTGTCTTTGTGACTAACCAAAAGGAATTCTAGTAAACTTGTAAGACCAACACATATTAATTTTCCTTCTTAGGCGGGGAAATTATTTCTTTTGATTTTCTGAGTAACATACTTGCACACTGTGCATTAGAATTCACTGAGATTAGGTGAATGTCTTTACTCTAAATATTACCAACCTGTATCTCTGAAAAATTAGAATATTTCTTCAGGGTTGGGAGAGTCCTGTCTGGACTGATAATAAGATTACACACTGATAGGCCGCCTTTCTCTGGAATTAAATTTTAGTACATATTCAGTGTTTGATACTGTTGATATCAACTTTGGTCCTGTAATAGTAATCAGATTTTCTAGTGACATGTCACTATAATTTCTGTTATTAAAGTAGTTCTGTTCAACCTGTTGTTAATATTCCAATTTAAATCATAACTTCTGCAGCCACAATGCAATTAAGGGTTACTAAAAATTTCAGTGAAAACTTATAGTAGTTGCTGAACCTTTCTGCTGGGCTTTGTTGTATTTTTACTTGGGTCTTTTTCTTTGCCAGCTTTTTTTTTTCCTTTTTTTTTTCTTT